>SNQJ01S0121160.1:4763-31807 GCA_010110895.2 Picea sitchensis
AAAAAAAAATGTTGACAACTCCCAAGTCACATTTTTCATCAATGAATTTTATTCCACCTTCATGACAACTTCTCATTTAGGTTTTCCTTTGGCTTCTTCAAATGTGCTTGATTCAAATACCTACAAAACAATAGAAGTCAGAAAAAAATTTACCTGCTCACCACCTTGCACAATTTGTTTCCCCGATCATGTAGATCTACCTTCTATTTCCTTCAAAAATTCATCTTCCCAAACATCATACATCATGTTGTATTACCACTTTGGTCTCTTGTGTTGGCCTTCCTAATTTAGTTGCAAAGGATGAGAATCCTTCTCTTCTTCACTAAATATCTCCCTGGAACTTGACTCCTCTAATGCTTCCGACTACGAGCCTCGTTTGATTTCAACACCAGAAATTGTTCCTGCATCAATGACAATTTCTCATACTCTACTACCCATAGATGTACCATTATAAGAGACGAATGGTATTTTCTGATCTACAACAACATCTCTATTAATCTCAATTTTGTTTGTAGAGACATCTTGTAATCGCTATGCTTTAGACTTCTCATTGTAACCAACAAACATATATACCTTTCCTTTTTTCATCTAAGTATATTCTCTTTTCCTTAGGAACATGTGCAAAAGAAATATAACCAAAAACACAAAAATTACTTACATAAGGTTTTATGCCCAACCATGATTCGTCGAGAGTGATATTCTGCAAATATTTACAAGGACTTCTGCTAAGGATGTAAACTATACTACTTACTGGTTTTTCCCAATACCAATATGGTACATTCCAACTGTGCACCATGCACCTTTCCATCTCCATAACTATCATATTCCTTCTTTCCATGACTCCATTTTGATATGGATTGTATGGAGTGGTATACTTCCTATGTATGCCTTCGTTTTTGCATAAATCCTTGAATAGAGATGAAACAAACTCACCTACATTATGAGATCTTAAATCTTTGACCCGATTTCCTATTTGTTTCTCTACCCAATTTTTCCATGCTACAAACTTCGAAAAACAATCTAACTTTTTATTTAGAAAGTAAACCCACATTTTCCTTGGGAAGTCATCAACCATTAGCAGGAAATACTTTTCTCTGGACGTTGTGGGTGTCTTCGTTGGACCATGCAAATCAACATGTACTAGATCTAAAACCCCTTTGGCTCACCATGCTTTATTAGTATCAAATGATTGTCGATGTTGTTTTCCCATCTGACATCCTATACATACATTTTGATATTTTTGAATGGATGGAAGCCCATCCACCATTTTAGTCTTACTAAGTATAAATAAATCCCAATAACTTAGATGTTCATACCTTTCATGCCAAAGTATATTGGTATTTTCTATTACAACTAGTGCATATGTTTTCGTTGTCTTTAGATTAACAAGTTTATACAACCCTTTCTCACCAATACCGACAACAATCACTTTGTTATCATGAGGAGAATAAACCATGCATTCGTTCCCTTGAAATTTCACACAAAGATTGAGATTCTTGGTTATCTCACTCATAGTCAAAAGATTTTTGTTCATGTCAGGGACATATTGAACATTCTTTAAGGTAGAACATACATCATTGCTCACTGTGACATGAACATCCACACATCCTCTAATATAGTAAGTCCATCATTGCCTAAGGAAACAAATTCATTATGATTCTTATCTTTAATAAAATTTACATATAAGTCCTTGTAACATGTGTAATAGTGAGATGCACCTAAATTGAAATACTAGGTTGCAGATTATTCCAATTGATGTTGTGATGCCACAAATGCAAACTCACTTCTTCTTCTTCATCTCTTTCAACAATGTTTGCATGTCTTATTTTCTTTGACCTCTTTCCAAGTCATAGTATCTTTTCCATCAATCTCTCTTGAAGTGACCAGACTTATCATAGTAATAACATTTGATTATAGGTTTCTTGGTTGTATTGATAACATTGTTTTGTTTCTCTTTTCCTCTGTACTTTGCAGTAAATGCACTCTCTGTTATGGATGAAGTTGATGCATTAGTCTCATCTAATCTCCTTTTTGTTTGCAAAATAAATGTTGATAGCTTCTCAAATGTAACTGTTTGAGTTTCCCTAGGCGGATGCAATGACTCAACAAATTAATCAAAGGAGGGTGGAAAGTTTTGCATCACCAAAGAAACCATATCCTCATCATCTATTAGCTTCCCAATAGCAGGCAATTGATCATTGAGATCCTTTAACTGCAAAAGATATTAAGAGATCGATCCTCCTTCTTGCAACTTCATGGAAAACAAACGGTTTTTCAAATACAATACTTACCCAACTTCTGATGCTTGATACTTATTCTTGAGATTCTTCCGTAACACTGATGCTATATTGACATTTCTTACCTATGGAATTAATGCATATGCAATTGACAATTTGAGAAGTAATAAAGATTTTTTATGTATTTTATTAAAGTATTTATGGTGTCAATTGGATTTAACCCAAGTGGTTTGTGCTGAGGGGTGCTTTCCCCATCCAAGTTCAATTCCCACAAGTGACATGTTGAGCTCTTAAATGAATAAGCTATCAAAAAAACTTCAGCTCCAGCTCCCCACCTCTCTTCTTTCCCTAAAATAAACAATAATTTTAAATCTCTAACCTGTGGCAAGACAATACTTCACGTTCCAAATTGTAGTACTTTTCTTTAGATCCCCGCACAAAGAACTCTGGAGGATATTGCCTATTGCTATGCTTCCCAAACAGAAAAGACTTCAGTGGATGATCAAATGTGCACTCTCCATAATAATGAGTTGATTCACCATTGGACCTGTGCTGATCCAAGCCACGTTAGAAAACACAGACCAGAGTCTTTCAGATTATATATACCATTTGGTGATGCACATCATAGATTGTTTACGATCTTCATAGATTTTCCTCTCACTGTTTCGTACCTTCTCACTCTTAGAGGTGAAATTCACACACGAGAGTGGAATTATTGAATGGAATTCCCCTTGTCGCTCGACAAAGTAGAGATCGTTGTCAGAAGATAGAAATCGGTCTATTTTTAATGGCAGAAATCATCTTGACAAAGAAAAGAGTCGAGATCTGTGATACCATTGGATCGTTGCACTTCAACAAACTCCAGCAATATTTTCCATCTTAACTCAAACTCCAACGATTAAACTCCAAGGGCGTACGATTTCCTTTTCCAACAATTATTCAAGATTGTACAGTTGCCTTCTCCAACAATCGACTCTATCTACATGTTGTATATTTAGGGAATGCAATGGGCTCTATCTACATGCAGAAATTGGCCACCTTCTGCATTTGACTCTGCCAACAAAAATTTAAAAGCGTGCAATAGAAACTAACTCTAAGATTTTCTCAGAAAATGATAACGACGGCTTCTTGATCACATTGTAATAGTGAATTCCAGTCGACTCCTCTCTCAATTTGAGAAACTGGACTTAATAGATCATGAGATTTATAGGCAGATTAGAAGAGAATTTTATGGATACTGATCTTGTTCAACCTGTACGGACAACACACATCAATATAAATTTCTTCAACCGAAGCGTGGCTATGACTATGATACCATAAAAGAAAACATTCAATTAGATCACACCAGCTTTGTTTCAATTACAGTTCAATTGACTTCAATATATAGCCCGAATGTCGCCTCTAACAGTCTACTAACAATTTACTATTTTTCAAGTTTCCAGTAAATAATCATGATATCTCAGACATAATACTCTGCAACAAGAATTTGTTATCATTATTATTGAGCATTTTATCTTTATTAATCTAATAAGGAGAAGGGAAAAGTACATTGAAGCTAGTTTCAAAGAAGGGAGTGTGGAGCCAGGGAAGGGATTGTGGAACCAAGTGAGAACCCAATAATATATTGAACCACGATCAATAGAAAATTGGATAAAAACTCCTTTGAAATCTTATAAAAATGGTTCAATTAATTGGAAGGCTATTGTTGCAGCTTTCCCTATCAATGGGAGGTTGCTGATTTTGAGGGTTGGAGATGGTCAAAGTATCAAAATATGATTAGATTTTTAGGTGGGATGTGTAGGGGATTTTAGTTATCAGACCAACTAGTAAATACTCTAAGAGGGAAGGGTATTTATTCCCTATCTCAAGTAGCAGATGACAACCTCGCTACAACATGCATTCAAGAGTGGAAAATAACTACATATCTACGTCTTTAGGTCTCAAAGATAATAAGTTGAGTTATGGGAAGCATTCATTCCTAATCTCAAAGTTAGTCATGTAAGAATTACAAAGATTAAAGATGAACTACTCTAGTTAAGGAATAAGAATGGGGTTTTCAGAGATTAAAGATGAACTACTATAGTTGATGACAACCTCGCTACAACATGGAGTCAAGAGTGGAAAATAACTACATATCGGTCTTTATGTCTCAAAAATAATAAGTTGAGTTATGAGAAGCATTCATTCCTAAACTCAAATTTAGTCATGCAAGAATTACAAAGATTAAAGATGAACTACTCTAGTTAAGGAATAAGAGTGGGTGTTCAGAGATTAAAGATAAACTACTATTATTAAGGAAAAGGAACAAGAATGGGTGCTCTTGCACTCCAAAAATTGACTATTTATATTTATGTGAGGATATTGATGTTAGAGTCATCTTAGTGGTGGAATGCTATGTGAAAGTAGAAATTCCCTTTAAAAGAACGATCATTCATGTGGTTGTCACTAAATAATGAAGTTTATACATCAAATAATCTAAAAAAAGGGGAATAAACATGGTCTTGGAAGATGTTCCTTAAGTTTAGGGAATGAAAAATATATTTATTACTTATTATGTGCTTGCTCTTATTTTATCTAGATAGAGCATATTGTAACATCCGCGGCCACCAACAGGCTGGGCAATGCAACCTACACAATCTTAACTTAGCCTTGGTTGCTCTGGTACCATATTGTAATGTCCCCATCCCTCCACCAGGCCGGGCAACGCTATCTACACAACTCTAACTTAGCTGCGATACCAAACTGTAGCATCCCCGACCCTCCACAGAGACCGGGTAATGCTACCACTGCGGAATACACACTTGTAAAAAATATGCATTAAATTAAATTAACAAATTTAACATAGAGTTACTGTTACCATTCATATTTAAATATAATTAACAACAATTCATACATGCAACAGAACACATGAGTAGCACAAACATGCATAACGTATAAATTAAGCGCAAACTGATACTTATCTTTTAAACTGGCGCAACACCACCAACTGCGTGCAGACCTTCCACGAACCTCCCAGCCATAGACCACGCTGCTCATCACGCTCATCAGTGGGTCACCCCCGAGCTGAGACTAAGCTCCACCCAAGGCAAGGGAATCCTAGACTAGGCTGAGGTTACAGGAAAACTACACAGTGAAACTCGAAGGATTCTCTCCAAGAGCCTTCTTACACCCACTACTCACGGACTCTAATTCCCCACATGCTTGTTCCACCTGGGAGTATACACCTTCACAAGCACAGTCCATCGATTGCTTCACCTCCCTCTCTAGGTCTCGACAACAGGCCGGATCAAGAATCTTTAGAGCTCTGTTGTTGGTGCTGGACTCTCTCTAGGAGAAAACCACTTCCCAACAAACTCTCTCACCTAGAGAGAGCTGCTCACAGGCCTAACAACCTGCCTCTTCATCCACGGGCCTGAAAACTCGCTTCTTCAACCAATTACAACTCAATTCCCGCAAGGTGAGGACAACAACCACTAGTCAACACCACTCAGGAAAAAAAGAAGGCAGCAAGCCACACTCAGTTCAGGAACTGTGTGGCCACAACCGCCAACAGTTATAACACACACAACATAGACAATTACAAAATATTCAGGCTTCACAGAAGACAGTCACCCAAAAACGGCTCAGGTATTGACTCAGCGCTGCAATGGCAGATAGACTGGGTTCACGGACTCGCAGGTTGGCTTTCCCCTCCTGAACAGTTCTCTCAATGGTGTATAGGTATGCAAAGGATAGATGTCTGAGGTTTTCGGGTTTCAGACTACAGATGGAAGTATAGAATCCAACCACCTTCCCGATTGGTTTTCTCAACTATGCATGGGTATGCAGAGGGCAGAAGTAGATGCAAAAAGGGTTCAAACGGATATCCCCCGATCCCCCCGAACTCAGGCAGAGGATGCCAGACTACAGGAGCGAACCCCCAACACGACTGACTTCTGCAGATTTAACTGCATGCGCCCAGGTCGACACTTGTCTTCTTGGAGCTGCATGCACTACATTTGCATTTGTTCCCTTTTCCCAGGAACTTAGGACATCACTCATCAATTGTCCACCTTGGTCTTTAGGAATAATAATAAAATATTATCCCTTTAGAGGTAAGCCCCCTAGCTTAGCCCTTAGGCCCAAACACTTAGCTTCCTCCCTTACCCAACCTTGTGGAAGCTTAGTCCCCCATCACTCTTTCTTTGTGGTCGATCAACACGTAGTGATATTTATATTTTATTAACGATCTGCATAATTACATATACAAAAATCAAGCTCATGGCCTTTAACACCTAGTCTCTCCGGCCTAATAAACACATCATCCCACCAACTTATCAACACTCGGATCACCAGCCTACAAAACATGTTTACAATTTATAAATACAACATGGGCTCGTCCTTGGGGATATTAAAATCCCCTCCCCTTATTTTTGCGCTGTCCTCAGTGCAACTCTTTACACAACATCAACAAGATTTCCAAAATCTTCAAAAAGATGAGGGTATTATGCCCGCATAACATCCTCATGCTCCTGTGTTGCGTCCTTAGAACCGTACTAGGTCCACTGGACCTTTACAAGCCCTATGGCTCGATTCCAAAGTTGTTTTCTCTTCCGATCCAATATGCGCACCGGATGCACTTGCAAGACGCCTTCTTGCTCCACCTGAATCATATTCCAATCAATTGCATGATTAGCATCGGGTATATATTTCTTAAGCAATGAAATATGAAACACATGATGTACAATCATGGATGCAGGTAATGAAAGCATATATGCAATGTATATATATGTATATACAAACAATTCTAATAACATTATAACCTGTATACAACATACACTAAATAAATAATTGGTACTTATCTTTTGATTGAGAAGACCTTCCATATCAACATGGTCTAGACCAAGGTACCAAACCTCAACAACACTCCAACCAACGGTCTCTCCTTCCCCACATTCTCGTCCCACCCCAGGAGTGTACACCTTCACTATCACACAGTCCATCGGTTGCTACGCCTCCCTTTCCTTGGGATTCAGGATGGTATCAGAGCCCATGGTTTCAACGTTGAGCTTGAATGGGCCGGATAAGTGGTCCTTGGACCCAAGGTTTCAAGTGTAAATGGTGTTCGGAGGAACCAATTTCTAACCTTAGAATGTTTCTGAGTGGCAAGGGGTTACTTGGTCGTGTTACGATGCTCAGGAGGAGTAACGGTCGAATAAAACCGCAACCGGCGTGGTTTTTGACCATAGAGAAAGAGTGCTCAACAATTGGGGTGTTGGAGCCGTAGGATCTATTTGGGAAAAAGGAAAGTCCTTTACGACCGTCATATCCAGAAAAGGTGCAGGAGGGTTATCCTGGAAGCCTTTCGGAGTTCGACAATCAGGAGAAGTGGAATTCATTGAGGCATAAACTTCTGAAGGATATCTACACCGTAGATCGTAGGAAAAGAGCCTGACCATTAGATCTGTGTCGAGGAAGGAAAAGGAAAATCACTTCGAAGGATTTCTAGTGTGGAGTGTGAAAAACTCCCGAAGTCCCGAAGTAGATCGCAACCGTCCATTGCGAAGGACACATGTCAAGAGATCCTGTACTTTGGGTGTAAGTATTTCGAGAGGAGGCAAGTGCTATGAGTTTGAAACTCCCGAAGCCCAAAGTGCCAAAGTCGTTCATAGTCGTTGATCATGAAGGAGGACACGTGTCGGTAGATCGTGAACTCTAGGAGAAAGCTCTTCGGGAAAAAGCAAGCGTAGAGGAGTTGAAACTCCCGAAGCCCGAAGAGCCGAAGTGGTGAGTCATGATGATGTCACCTAGAGGTGACATGGACACATAGGATGTGTGCCACGTGTCTTTGGGTTTAGAATCCATGGAATATTGAGATGGAATTTGGAACGTGACGAGTGTCACCCATTTGAATGGGCCACATATCAGTCTCTAGTATTCCACCATGTAGCATCCTGTGTGAGCAGGGTCAGTGGGGCTTGAGGTTACGTAACATAATTAAAGGTCGGAGGACCCATAATAGTGTTGATCATAATACATCAAGATCAACGGCCAGGAGACATTGCGGGGGCCCAAGTTGCATGGAAGCTAATTCTCCAAGGTGGCCCTGCAATCCAAACTGCGGTTTCACTGAGGGGTTAAGTGTCAGCATCAAGAGAATTGCGGGATGAAAGGCAGGTTACTCCAAACACCGTTGCATGCCCCCACAATTGGAAAAATGTTAAGTGATGTGACATAATGATGACAACAAAGTGTCATGGAAGTGTTTGGAGATTAATGGTTCTGGGTGTGCGGATGTGAAATCTTCTAAAGTCCCGAAGTCTCAGAACTCAGACGCCTGAGGTTCCACAATGAGTGTCAGTCGTAGGATGTTGGGTAGACGTGGACCATTGATCCACCTTATTGTGTGAGTTCAGTAACTCAGAACTCTGAGTGACTATTGTGTTATGCTTGGAAATCTTCTGAAGATGAAGGTTGAAGGCCTGAGTGAGTGCTTATTGATCTAGCGCTTGGTCACAACCCATGGTCGCGTGGGTTGGGGAATGGAGAGAAAGGATCTAGTGCCCGAAAATGTAGCAGAGAAAATCTCTGAAAGAATAAATCTACAGGGATTCTTGATTGAACGAGAATCACAGAGAATGAAAATTGAACGTTATCTTGAGTCATATTTGTTTATGAATGTCGTGGGATTTGTTAAGGAATAATGGCCTGATAAAATCCTTTTGTCTGCACATTGTGTTTGAAGAAGTTTAACGAGTGTCAGAACCGAATAGAATTTCCACTGAGTGCAAAAGAAATGGAAGAGACACATAATGCTTCCAGTTCAGAAAATGAAGCAGAAGGAATGGATTTTCATTTGGGAGTTGAAGGGTCGAACTCCAATGGGCATGGAGAAGAGATAGATAAGGAAGGGCATATGATTAAAATCATTGAACGATTGTAGAAATATGCCCAAAATCATCAAGCAAATACCAGAAAGCTCATGAAAGCTAAGGAACAACAGGGAGAACTCAACTTAACGTTGATGAAGAGTCTGGAGAGAATAGAAAATAAGTTGTACAAGGAAAGAGACTTGAGCAAAACAAGGAGTCACCAGACTTCTAAGGGAAGAAGGTCAAGCAGTGTTGGTAGACACCATCATCACTCGCAAGGTCGCTCCAAGAGGAGGGCACACAGTAGTTCAAGCCCATCTCCTACCAGAAAGCACATGAGATCTGGAGTGGATGAACTAAAGGGCGAAATGAACAAGATTAAGCCTCCTACATTTGATGGAGAACATAATAAGGAGGAATATGCAGAGACATGATTGCTTGGCATAAGGAAATATTTCCAACTGCAGAATTATTCCTCTCATGCAGAGGGAAGAATTGTGATGTACCAACTGAAAGGAAAAGCATCCATGTGGTGGGATCAACTTGTGCAGGTGCAACACATTAGAGAGAAAGATGTCACTTGGAGAGAATTCAAGAGGTATTTTGAGAAGAAATACTCGACTAAAAGATATTATGACAAAAAGATGAAAGAGTTTTTTGAACTCAAGCTGGGCAGCATGACCATTGATGAATGCGAACGAAGTTTTTTGGAATTACTGAAGTATGTTTCGTTCATCAAGGATAAGACTGTCAAGATTCAAAGGTATCTGAGTGGACAACCCGCTTCTTCAACCAGTTTCAGCCCAATTCCCGCAAGGTGAGGATAACAACAACACAATTCCACTCAGGAAAAACAGAAGGCATCAACCCAAAGACAGTTCGGGTACGGACTCGGCTTTGCAAGGGCGGATAGGTTGGGCTCACAGGATACACAGGTGACACGACTCAATCCATGGGTTTTCCACTAGTTTCAGGGTGCGTGACAAGGAATCAACGCAGAGGTCGAACACAAACTCAAAGGGTTCAGACGACGGATACGTCGACTTCTCAGGAAAACATTACAGTTTTATGGTTTCAGAGCTGCGTGAGGGTATGGAGAGATCAAACGCAAAGACCACAGGGTTCAGACAATGGACGCAAGAAGGGAGGACGAACCCCCATCACGGCTCAATTCTTGGGTTAAATTGCATGTGCCCGGGCCGACACATGTTTCCCATGAAGTTGCATGCACTCCATCAAGTACGCGTTCCCTTTTCCAGGAACTTAGGCTAAAAGTATGCCATTCACACCACTTTGGAATAATAATAAATTATTATTCCCAAGGACTTAAGCCCCTAAGCTTAGCCCCTCTTTCCAACCTTTCAGCCCCCTTTCCCTTACCCACCTTGTGGAAGCTTAGTCCCCCATCACTCTTTCTTCGTGGTCGGTCTGCACGCAACGATGTTTAATCTTTATTAATGTTCTGCATAATTACATATACAAAAACAGGCTCATGTCCTATAACACTTAGGCTTTCCGGCCTAATAAACACATAAGCCCACCAACTTATCAATACTCAGCTCACCAAGCTACAAAACATGATTACAATTCATAAACATGATTACAATTCATAATATAACTGGGGCATGTTCTTGGGGTATTACAATCCCCTCCCCTTATTTTTGCATTGTCCTCAGTGCAACTATTTACACGGCATCAGCAAGATTTTCAAAATCTTCAAAAAGATGCGGGTATTATGCCCGCATAGCATCTAATTCATGCTCCCATGTCTGTCCTCGGGACCATACCAGTTCCATTGGACCTTTACAAGCCCTATGGCTTGATTCCAGAGTTATTTTCTTTTCCAGTCCAATATGCGCACATGATGCACTTGCAGGACACCTTCTTGCTCCACCTGAATCACATTCCAATCGATTACATGATTAGCATCAGGTATATATTTCTTAAGAAATGAAACATGAAACACATTATGTACAGTCGTGGATGCAGGTAATGCAATCATATATGCAACTGGCCCAATCCTTTCTAGGATTTCAAATGGCCCACAAAATCTGGCTGCCAACTTGGCGCAGTTTCCCAGCTTCGGGGAACTTCTATTGGCTTTCACTTTCAGGAAAACATGATCGCCCACTTTAAACTCTCTGTGGGTTCTATTTTTATCAACATAACGTTTTTGCTTGTCTTGGGAAGCCTTTAAATTCTGCTTAATTTTTAGCATTTTCTCTTCCATTTCCTTGAGTAACTCTGGCCCAACTACTGACCTATCAGTTGGATTATCCTAGCTTATTGGAGTATTGCACTTTCTGCCATAAATTTCTTTAAATGGACTCATCTTCAACGATGCTTGATACCCATTGTTGTAGGCGAATTCTACCAAATGTAGTTAGTTTTCCCATTTCGATGGTTTTTCCATCACATACATCCTTAGCATGTCTTCTATTACTCTATTCACCCTCTCAGTTTTCCCATCAGACTCAGGATGATAGGTTGTGCTGAAGTTTAGATTTGTTCTGAATCCTTTGAACAACCCCTTCCAAAACTTGGAGGTAAATTTCGTGTCCCTTTCAGACACAATTGTCTTGGGGATACCGTGCAATCGTGTTATTTCCCTCATAAAAATATCAACAATGTTAGCTTCCTTGTGAGTAGTCTTTAGTGGAATAAAATGTGCAACTTTCGTAAGCTTGTCCACCACCACGATGATTGAATCATGTTGCTTGCCTGTTCTGGGCAATCCTGTGATGAAATCCATTGTCACCACTTCCCTCTTCCACTTAGGAATGGGTAAAGGTTGCAACAACCCTGTTGGGTGCTTGTTCTCAACTTTAACCTTCTGGCACTCCATACATCTGGCAATGTATTCAACAATCTCTTTCTTCATAATTGGCCAAAAGTAATGGCTCTTGACTGCTGCCACAATTTTCTGATATCCAGGGTGCCCTGCATAAGGCACATTATGCATTTCATTCAAAATCATAAGTTTCAAGTCCTATACATTAGATACATAAATTATGTTCTTGTACAGAAGTGTTCCGTCAGTTTCCAATTTATAATTTTCCACTTTCTGTGGCATCTCACCTTCTGTAGTTTTGCTACCAAATCCCTGTACTGCAAATATCCATTTGCAGCTTCCAAAATTCTGCTTTTAATATCAGTTCAGTACATGCTAATGGCTGTACCATGTAATTTGTGTACTCTCCTATTGAGTGCATCAACCACTTTATTCTCCTTCCCTTTGATATGCTTGATATCAAAATCGTACTCACAAAGAAACTCCAACTACCTACTTTGCCTAGCATTCAAGGTTGGTTGATCAAAAAAATATTTCAGACCATTGTGGTATGTTCTCAGTTCGAACCTCCTTCACATGAGGTAATGCCTCCATTTCTTTAGAGCGTGAATGATGGCTGATAATTCTAAATCATGAGTTGCATAGTTCCTTTCATGCTCTTTCAAGTTTTTGGATTCGTAACAAATTACGAATCCATTCTGACTGAGGACTCCTTCCAGTCCTTCTTTGCATGCATCAGTACAAACCACAAAATCCACATTTGGATCTGCAATATTCAGGATTGGAGCACTAGTTAACAATTGCTTCAATTGTTGAAATCTTTTCTCACATTCTTCTGTCCACTGGAATTTCTACTCCTTCCTTTGCAAGGAAGTGATAGGATGAGCTATCCTCGAGAACCCTGTGATAAACCTTCTATAATAAACAGCTAGACCCATAAAGGATATGAATTCCATCATGTTCTTTGGCACTGACCATTCTCTGATGACCTCAATCTTCTCAGGATCTACAACTATCCCATCCTTCGAAATAATATGCCCAAGTAATGGATCTATTTTTTATAAAACGAGCATTTGCTCAACTTGGCATACATTTGGTGCTCTCTTAACACTTGTAGCACCATCCTCAGATGTTGTTCATGCTCTTCCTCTGACTTGGAATACGTCAGGATGTCATCCAAAAAGACTATGACTAACTTCTCTGAATAGTCCCTGGATACACCATTCATTAGGCACATAAATACAACAGGTGCATTTGACAACCCAAATGACACCACTGTGAATTCATAGTGACCATACCTTGTTCTGAGGGCGGTCTTGTTGATGTTTTCATCCTTTATCCTTACCTAGTGATATCTCAGTCTGAGATCTATCTTCAAAAATATCTTCACAGCCTTCAAATGATCAAAGAGGTCATCAATCCTCGACGGGGGATATTTGTTCTTTACAATTACTTTGTTCAATTGTCTGAAATTGATACACAATCTCAACGTCTCATCCTTCTTCTTCACGAACAGGACCGGGGCACCCCAAGGCGACACACTTGGGCATATATACCCCTTCTTCATAAGCTCTTCAAGCTACAATTGCAGTTCTTTCAGCTCTGGTGTACTCATTCTATAAGGAGCTTTTGATACTAGAGTTGTTCCAGGCATCAAGTTTACAGAAAAATCAATATCTCTCTTCGGGGGTAATCTGGGTACCTCCTGGAATACATCTTCAAAATCTTTTAGTACCACATGGTCTTCGATCTTTGAGACCTCATCCTGAGATTCTTCCTCCACATGGGCTGCAAATAATTGGCATCCTTTCCTGTAGCACTTCTTCAGCTGCATTGCTGAGATTTCTCTGATAGCAACAACTCTAGGAATTCCTTGGACTGTTTTCCAATTTCCTTCCTCATCCAGGCAAGTTAATGCCTTGTTATGACAATCCAAGATGGCATGGTGTCGGTCCAACCAGTCCATCCCAATTAGAAATTCATAAGAACCTAAGGGAAAAACATTCAATTCATCCTTTGTGCTCAGTCCATTCATGTCCACTGGACAAGACTTAACTAACTCAGTTACTTTTCTCTTGGTTCCTGTAGCCAGCTGCACTAACCAAGACTTTTCATGTTTGCTTATCGACAATTGCAAACTTTCCACCACTCTTGGATCTACATAACTATGGCTAGCCCCTAAATCAATTAAAATAGTGAAGGGATGATTATTGATCATACCTTCCACTTCAATCATGTGCAACTAATATTCATCTTGCTTGTAGTCTAGGGCTGCGTATCTCCTTGGCATTCTACTGCCCATGTCCTGCATTGTTTCAGCCTATTGAAAATTGTGGATAGTTCTCACTTTGTCATTTATGTGGGGGCAATCTCTGTACCTATGGTTTCCTTTACAACCCCAACATTCCATAGGTGGATGTCTTGACATCTGCCCACCCACTTCAACCTTCCTGGGCTATCTATAAGATGGTTGTCCTTGAGGACTGTTCCTGAAAAAAGATGGCTTAGTTCCCTTCTTCCTCAGATCCATCTTGAATATCTTCTTGTCTTCCCAAACCTTCCAGAAAGTAGGTTTCTCTCTTTGCTACTCATATAAGAATTTCACTCTTCTTAATATTTAATATGGTATCAGAGCCCATGGTTTCAACACTGAGATTGGATGGGCCGGTTAAGTGGTCTTTGGACCCAAGGTTTCGAGTGGAAATGGTGTTCGGAGGAACCAATTTCGAACCTTAGAATGTTTCTGAGTGCCAAGGGGTTACTTGTCCGTGTTACAAAACTCAAGAGGAGTGGCGGTAGAATAAAACCACAGTCAGCGTGGTATTTGACCATAGAGAGAGAGTGATCAACACTTGGGGTGTTGGAGCCGTAGGATCTGTTTGGGAAAAAGGAAAGTTCTTTATGACCGTCAGATCTGGAAAAGGTGTAGGAGGGTTATCCTGGAAGCCTTTCGGAGTTTGGCAGTCGGGAGAAGTTGAATGCACTGAGGCATAAACTTCTGAAGGTGATCTACACCGTAGATTGTAGGAAAAGAGCCTGACCATTAGATATGTGTCTAGGAAGTCAAAGGAAAATCACTTTGAAGGATTTCTAGTGTGGAGTGTGACAAACTCCCGAAGTCCCGAAGTAGATCGCAACTGTCTGTTGCGAAGGACATGCGTCAAGAGATCGTGTACTTTGGGTGGAATTACTTCGAGAGGAGGCAAGTGTTGTGAGTTTGAAACTTTTGAAGCCCGAAGTGTCGAATTCTCTCATAGTCATTGATCGTGAAGGAGGACATGCGTCGGTAAATCGTGAACTCCGGGAGAAAGCGCTCTGGGCAAAATCTAGCATAGAAGAGTTGAAAATCTTGAAGCCCGAAGTGTCGAAGTCTCTCATAGTCATTGATCGTGAAGGAGGACATGCGTCGGTAGTTCATGAACTCCAGGAGAAAGCGCTCCGAGCAAAAGTGAGCATAGAGGTGTTGAAACTCCTGAAGCCCGAAGAGTCGAAGTGGTGAGTCATGATGACGTCACCTGGAGGTGACGTGGACACATAGGATGTGTTCCACATGTCAGTGGGTTTAGAACCCATGGAGGATTGAAATGGCATTTGGAATGTGACGAGTGTCACCCATTTGAATGGGCCACGTATCAGTCGCTAGTATTCTGCCATGTAGCATCCTGTGTGAGCATGGTTAGTGGGGCCCGAGGTTACGTAACGTAGTTAAAGGTCGAAGGACCCATAGTGGCGTTGATCATGATACATCAAGATCAATGGACAGGAGACATTGAGGGGACCCAAGTTGCACGGAAGCTAATTCTCCAAGGCGGTCCTGCAATCCAAACCGCGGTTTCACTAAGGGGTTACGTGTCAGTGTCCGGAGAATTGCAGGATGAAAGGCGGGTTACTCCAAACCACCGTTGCATGCCCCCGCAATTGGGAAAACGTTAAGTGATGTGATGTAATGACATCAACAAAGTTTCATGGAAGTGTTCAGAGATTAATGGTTTCGGGTGTGCAGATGTGAAATCTTCCGAAGTCCCGAAGTCCCGGAACTCAGACGCCTAAGGTTCCACAGCAAGTGTCAGCCGTAGGATGTTGTGTAGACGTGGACCATTGATCCACCCTACTGTGCGAGTTTGGTAACTCAGAACTCCGAGTGATTGTTGTGTTATGCTTGGAAATATTCTGAAGCTGAAGGACGAAGGCTCGAGTGTGTGCTTATTGATATAGTGCTTGGTCATGACCCATGGTCGTGTGGGTTGGGTAACTGAGAGAAAGGGTCTAGTGCCTGAAAACTTAGTAGAGAAGATCTCTGAAAGAAGAAATCGGTGGGGATTCTTGATTGAACAAGAATCACAGAGAATGAAAACTGAACATTTTCTTGAATCAGATTTGTTTATGAATACCGTGGGATTTGTTAAGGAATGATGACCTGACAAATTTTGGTTCTTTGCACATTGTTTTTCAGAAGTTGAACGAGTTCCAGAACCAAATAGAGTTGCCACAAAGTGAAAAGAAATGGTGGAGACACAAAATACTTCCAATTCAGAGAATGAAGCTAAAGGGATGGATGTTCATTTGGGAGTTGAAGGGTCGAACTCCAATGGGCATGGACAAGAGATAGATAAGGAAGGGCATATGATGAAAATCATTGAAAGATTGCATAAAGCTCATGAAAGCTAAGGAAGATCATGGAGAACTCAAATTAAAGTTGATGAAGAGTTTAGAGAGAATAGAAAAGAAGTTGGACAAGGATAAAGACTCGAGCAAAACAAGGAGTCACCAGACTTCAGAGGGAAGAAGATCAAGGAGTGTTGGTAGACACCATCATCACACCCGAGATCGCTCCAAGAGGAGGGCACACAGTAGTTCAAGTCCATCTCCTACTAGAAAACACAAGAGATTTGTAGTGGATGAACTAAAGGGCGAAATGAACAAGATTAAGCCTCATATGTTTGATGGAGAACATAAGAAGGAGGAAGATGTCAAGACATGGTTGCTTGGCATGAGTAAATATTTCCAATTGCAGAATTATTCCTCTCATGCAGAAGGAAGAATTGTGATGTATCAACTAAAAGGAAAAACATCCATGTGGTGGGATCAACTTGTGCAGGTGCAGCACATTAGAGAGAAAGATATCACTTGGAGAGAATTCAAGAGGTATTTTGAGAAGAAATACTTGACTAAAAGATATTATGATAGAATGATGAAAGAGTTATTTGAACTCAAGCTAGGCAGCATGACCATTGATGAATACAAACGAAGGTTTTTGGAATTACTGAAGTATGTTTCGTTCATCAAGGATGAGACTGTCAATATTCAAAGGTACCTGAGTGGACTGCCACCTTCCACTAGGGACAAGATTCAGTATGATGACCCTACAACTATGGAAGAAACGATAAGACGAGCGAAATGCCTATATGAGCAGCAAAGAGAAAAGCCTACTTTTCGGAAGGCTTGGGATGACCAGAAGAAGTTTAAGAAAGAGTAGAGGCAGAAGGGAAACAAACCTCCCTTTTTAAGAAACAATCCTCAAGGATAGCCATCATTTAGAGAGCCGAGAATGGCTGACATAGGGGGACAAAGCCAAGGTAGACGCCCATTCAATGTTGGGGCTGCCAGGGAAACCATAAGTACAGATATTGTCCTGACAAAAATGGCAAAGTGAGAGTTATCCATAATGTTCAACAAGTTGAAACAGTGGAGGACATGGGTAGTATAATTCCAAGGATCTACATAGCCCTGGACAACAAGCAAGTTGAATATCAGTTGCACATGATTGAAGTGGAAGGTATGATCAATAACCATCCCTTCGCTATTTTAATTGATTCGAGGGCTAGCCATAGTTATGTAGATCCTAGAGTGGTGGAAAGTTTGCAATTGTCAAGAAGCAAACATGAAAATTCTTGGTTAGTGCAGATGGCTATAGGAACTAAGAGAAAAGTCATTGATTTAGTTAAGTTATGTCCAGTGGTCATGAATGGACTGAGCACAAAGGCTGAATTGAATTTTCTACCTTTAGGTTCTTATGACTTTCTAATTGGAATGGACTAGTTGGACCAGCACCATGCCATCTTGGATGGTCATAACAAGGAATTCACTTGCCTGGATGGGGAAGGAAATTGAAAAACAGTCCAAGGAATTCCCAGCGTTGTTGCTATCAGAGAAATCTCAGCAATGTAGTTGAAGAAGTGCTACAGGAAAGGTTGTCAATTATTTTCAGCCCATGTGGAGGAAGCATCTAAGTATGAGGTCTCAAAGATCGAAGACCATGCGGTACTAAAAGATTTTGACGATGTATTCTAGGAGGTACCCGGATTACCCCTGAAGAGAGATATTGATTTTTCTGTAAACTTGATGCCTGGAGAAGCTCAAGTATCAAAAGATCCTTACAGAATGAGTACACCAGAGCTGAAAGAACTGCAATTGCAGCTTGAAGAGATTCTGAAGAAGGGGTATATACGCCCAAGTGTGTCACTTTGGGGTGCCCCTGTCCTATTTGTGAAGAAGAAGGATGGGACATTGAGATTGTGTATCGATTTCAGACAATTGAACAAAGTAACTGTAAAGAATAAATATCCTCTGTCGATGATTGATGACCTCTTTGATCAGCTGAAGGATGCGAAGATATTTTCAAAGATAGATCTCAGGTTGGGATATCACCAGGTAAGGATAAAGGATGAAGGCATTAGCAAGGCCTCCTTTAGAACAAGGTATGGTCACTATGAATTCATAGTGGTGCCATTTGGGTTGTCAAATGCACCTATTGTTTTCATGTGCCTAATGAATGGTGTATTCAGGGACTATCTGGATAAGTTTGTCATAGTCTTTTTGGATGACATCCTGGTGTATTCCAAGTCGGAGGAAGAAAATGAACAACATCTGAAGATGGTGTTGCAAGTGCTAAGAGAGCACCAATTGTATGCCAAGTTGAGAAAATGCTCGTTTTATAAAAAACATATCCATTACTTGGGGCATATTATTTCGAAGGATGGGATAGATGTAGATCCTGAGAAGATTGAGGCCATTAGAGAATGGTCAGTGCCAAAGAACATGACGAAAGTCAGATCCTTTATGGGTCTAGCTGGTAATTACATAAGGTTTATCACAGGTTTCTTGAGGATAGATCACCCTATCACTTCCTTGCAAAGGAAGGAGAATAAATTTCAGTGGACAGAAGAATGTGAGAAAAGATTCTAACAATTGAAGCAATTGTTAACCAATTCTCCAATCCTAAAGATTGCATATCGAAATGTGGATTTCGTGGTTTGTACCGATGCATGCAAAGAAGGACTGGGAGGAGTCCTCGGTCAGAATGGATTCATATTTTTTTATGAATACAGAAAGTTGAAAGAGAATGAAAGGAACTATGCAACTCATGATTTAGAATTGGCAGCCATCGTTCACGCTCTAAAGATATGGAGGCATTACCCCATGGGAAGGAGGTTTGAACTGAGAACATACCACAATGGTCTAAAATATTTGTTTGATCAACCAACCTTGAATGTTAGGCAGAGTAGGTGGTTGGAGTTTCTCAGTGAGTACGATTTTGATATCAAGCATATCAAAGGGAGGGAGAATAAAGTGGTTGATGCACTCAGTAGGAGAGTACACGAATTACATGATACAACCATTAGGATGTACCAAACTGATATTAAAAGCAGAATTTTGGAAGCTGCAAATGCATATTTGCAGTACAGGGATTTGGTAGCAAAACTACAACAAGGTGAGATGCCACAGAAAGTGGAAAATTATAAATTGGAAATTGATGGAACACTTCTATACAAGAACATAATTTATGTACCTAATGTCTAGGACTTGAAACTTATGATTTTGAATGAAATGCATAATGTGCCTTATGTAGGGCACCCTTGATATCAGAAAATTGTGGCAGCAATTAAGAGCCATTACTTTTGTCCAGGTATCAAGAAAGAGATTGTTGAATACATCGCCAGATGTATGGAGTGCCAGAAGGTTAAAGATGAGCATAGGCACCTAGCAGGGTTGTTGCAACCTTTACCCATTCCTGAGTGGAAGTGGGAAGTGGTGACAATGGATTTCATCGTAGGATTTCCCATAACAGGTAAGCAACATGATTCAATCATGGTGGTGGTGGAAAAGATTACGAAAAATGCACATTTTATTCCACTAAAGACNGGAAATAACACAATTGCACGGTATTCCCAAGACAATTGTGTCTAACAGGGACCCAAAATTTACTTGCAAGTTTTGGAAGGGGTTGTTCAAAGGATTCGAAACGAATCTAAACTTCATCACAACCTATCATTCTGAGTCTGATGGGAAGACTGAGAGGGTGAACATGGTAATACAAGACATGCTAAGGATGTATGTGATAGACAAACCATCGAAATGGGAACACTACCTACATTTGGTAGAATTCACCTACAACAATGGGTATCAAGAATCGTTGAAGATGAGCCCATTTGAATCATTTTATGGCAAAAAGTGAAATACTCCAGTAAGATGGTATAATCCAACTGATAGGGAAGTAGTTGGGTCAGAGTTGCTCAAGGAAATGGAAGAGCAAATGCTATAAATTAAGCACAATTTAAAGGATGCTCAAGACAGGCATAAAAGTTATGCTAATAAAAACAGAACCCACAGAGAGTTTAAAGTGGGCGATCATGTTTACCTGAAAGTGAAATCCAATAGAAGTTCCCTGAAGCTGGGAAACTGCGCCAAGTTGGCAGCCAGATTTTGTGGGCCATTTGAAATCCTAGAAAGGATTGGGCCAGTTGCATATATATTTGTATTACCTGCATCCATGACTGTACATAATGTGTTTCATGTTTCATTGCTTAAGAAATATATACATGGTGCTAATCATGTAATCGATTGGAATGTGATTCAGGTGGATCAAGAAGGTGTCCCGCAAGTGCATCCTATGCGCATATTGGACGCGACATGGGAGCATGAAGATGCTATGCAGGCAGAATACCCGCATCTTTTTGAAGATTTTGAAAATCTTGTTGATGTTGTGTAAAGAGTCGCACTGAGGATAGTGAAAAAATAAGGGGAGGGGATTGTAATACCCCAAGGACGTGCCCCAGTTATATTATGAATTGTAATCATATTTAGGAATTGTAATCATGTTTTGTAGGCTTGTGAGCCGAGTATTGATAAGTTGGTGGGATTATGTGTGTATTAGGCTAGAGAGCCTAAGTGTTATAGGCTAAGAGCCTGTTTTTGTATATGTAATTATGTAGAACATTAATAAAGATTAAACATCGATGCGTGAAGACCGACCACAAATAAAGAGTGATGGGAGACTAAGCTTCCACAAGGTGGGTAAGGGAAAGGGGGCTGAAAGGTTGGAAAGAGGGACTAAGCTTGGGGGCTTAAGTCCTTGGGAATAATAATTTATTATTATTCCAAAGTGGTGTGAATGGTATAATTTTATCCTAAGTTCCTGGAAAAGGGAACACATACTTGATGGAGTGCATGCAACTTCATTGGCGACATGTGTCAGCTCAGGCACATGCAATTTAACCCAAGAATTGAGTCGTGATGGGGGTTCGTTCTCCATTAGGGCATCCACTGTATGTCCTATTGTGCATTTGCGTTTGATCTCCACATACCCTCATGCAGCTCTAAAACCAGAAAACCGTAATGTTTTCCTAATAAGCCGACATATTCGTCGTCTGAACCATTTGAGTCTGTGTTCGACCTCTGCGTTGATTCCTTGTCATGCACCTTGAAACCAGTGGCAAACCCGTGGATTGAGCCATGTCACCTATGTATCCTGTGATCCCAGCCTATCCTCCCTTGCAGAGCCGAGTCCGTACCCGAACTGTCTTTGGGTTGTTGCCTTCTATTTTTCCTAAGTGGAATTGTGTTGTTGTTAGCCTCACCTTGCGGGAAATGGGATGAAACTTGTTGAAGAAGTGAGTTTTCAGACCTGTGGTTGAAGAGGCAGGTTTTCAGGCATGTGAGCAGCTCTCTCCAGATGAGAGATTCTGCTGGGAAGTGGTTTTATCCCAGAGAGGGAGGTGAAGCACAAATGGAATGTGCTTGTGAAGGTGTATACTCCTGGGTGGAATAGGCATGTGGTGAATGAGAGTCCATGAGTAGTGGGCATAAGAAGGCTCCTGGAGAGAATCAAGCTTCTGGTTGCTCTGTGCAGTTTTCCTGTAACCTTAGCCTAGTCTAGGATTACCTTGCCCAGGGTGGAGCTTAGTCCTAGCTCGGGGGTGACCCATTGCTGAGCATGATGAGTAGCGTGGTCTAAGGCTGGGAGGTTCATGGAAGGTCTGCACATAGTTGGTGGAGTTACTACAGTTTCAAAGATAAGTATCATTATGTGTTTAATTTCAATTAAAATGAATGTCTGTGATGTTTGTAATATTATCATGTATTTCGTTGCAAGTGGAATTATTGTTAATTCTAATTAATTATGTATGTTAGTGGTAACTATGTGTTTACTCTGTGTTAATTCATTTAACTTCATTTAAATCCATATTTTATAAGTGTTATTTTGTGTAGTAGCGTTGCCCGATAGTGGGTCTGATGGCTAGTTTCAGGGTGCATGACAAGGAACCAACGCATAGGTCGAACATAGACTCAAACGGTTCAGATGTCAGATACGTCGGCTTCTCAGGAAAACATTACAGTTTTTTGGTTTCAAAGTTGCGTGAGGGTATGCAGAGATTAGACGCAGACACACAACAGGACAAACAATGGATTGAGCTATGTCACCTGTGTATCATGTGAGCCTAGCCTATCTGCCTTGCAGAGCCGATTTCGTACATGAACTGTCTTTGGGTTGCTGCCTTCTGTTTTTCCTTAGTGGAATTGTGTTGCTATTATCCTCACCTTGCAGGAATTGGGCTGAAATTGGTTGAAGAAGTAGGTTGTCAGGCCCATGGTTGAAGAGGTAGGTTGTTAGGCTTGTGAGCAGCTCTCTCCAGGTGAGAGAGTCTACTCATAAGTGATTTTCTCCCAGAGAGAGTCCAACACCAGCTACAGAGCTATGAAAATTCCTGATCCGACCTATTGCTGAGACCCAGAGAGGGGGGTGAAGCATCAATGGATTGTTCTTGTGAAGGTGTATACTCCTGGGTGGAACAGGCATGAAGGGAATGAGATTCCATGAGTAGTGGGCGTAAGAAGGCTCCTGGAGAGAATCCTTCTGGTTGCTCTATGCATTTTTCCTGTAACCTTAGCCTAGTCTAGGATTCCCTTGCCCGGGGTGGAGCTTAGTCCCAGCTCGGGGGTGACCGACTGTTGAGCATGATGAGCAACGTGGTCTAAGGCTGGGAGGTTCGTGGAAGTTCTGCACGTAGTTGGTGGAGTTACTACATTTTCAAAGATAAGTATCATTATGTGTTTAATTTCAATTAAAATCCATGTCTGTGATGCTTGTAATATTATCATGTATTCTGTTGCAAGTGGAATTATTGTTAATTCTAATTAATTATGTATGTTAGTTGTAATTATGTGTTTACTCAGTGTTAAGTCATTTAACTTCATTTAAATGCATACTTTATAAGTGTTATTCCGCGTAGTGGGGTTGCTTGACAGTGGGGTTGATGGTCGGGGACGTTACAACCCTCACACATCTCTGATACCATTTTGTAACATCCCCGGCCTTCGAAAGACCAGGTAATGATACCAACACAATCTTAACTTAGCCTTTAAAGATCTGATACCATATCGTAACATCCTCGGCCACCCACGGGTCGGGCAATGCCACTACTACGGAATATACACTTATATATATAATATGCTTTAATTCAAATTAACACATTTAACATAGAGTTATTGCCATCATACAGACTTAAATAGAATTAACAACAATTCATACATGCAGCGGAATACATGAAAACATACAAGCATCACATACATGCATTTTAATTGAAATTAAACACATGATGATACTTATATTTGAAACTGGAGTAACTCGACCAACTACGTGCAAACCTTTTACGAACCTCCTAGCCATAGACCACGCTGCTCATCACACTCAACAGTAGGTCACCCCTGAGCTGGGACTAAGCTCCACCCAGGGCAAGGGAATCCTAGACTAGGTTGAGGTCACATGAAACGACACAATAAAACTGGAAGGTTTCTCTCCGGGAGCCTTCTTACGCCCACTACTCATGGACTCTCATTCCCCATATGTCTGTTCCACACTGGAGTATACACCTTCACAAGCACAGTCCATCGATTGCTTCACCTCCCTCTCTGGGTAATGACAACAGGCCAAATAAGGAATTCTCAGAGCTGCATAGCTAGTGATGGAATCTCTCTGGGAGAAAACCACTTCCCAACAAACTCTCGCACCTAGAGAGAGGCGTTGCTCATAGGCCTAACAACCTGCCTCTTCAACCACAACCACCTCTCTCACCTGGAGAGAGTGTTGCACATAGGCCTGACAACCTGCTTCTTCAACTATGTTCCAGCACAAGAAGGACAACAACAACAGTTCAACACTCATTCACACGGGGATGAAAACAACATCAACAGATGGGCATGGCACCGCAGGCGACAACAAACCACGCTAAAACATGACACGGATAAGGATATTACCCAGTGTCGGTTTCCTCAGGAGACACAAAACAACTCTTGAATGAACTACATGGCCACAACAACCCATAGTTACGACACCACACAACTTAGACAAATATGGGATACTCAGACTTCCCTGAAGACACGGATTAGTCCATCAATTTTCCCACGGGTTTTAGGGCGCATGACTAGGAACACAATGCAGATGCAGAGGCAAAATGGGTTCAGACACCCCAGATCCTAGTGAACTCAGACAGAGGATGACATAATGGGAAGCAAACCCAACATCGTTGGCTTTCCCAGCTATAACTGCATGCGCCCATGTGGACACTTGTCTTCCTGGAGCCGCATGAGTTCCACTTAGCACACGTTCCCTTTACAGGAACTTAGGAAAACACTCAACATGTCCACCTTAGCCTTCAGGAAATAATAATAAATTATTATCCCCTTTAGAGGTAAGCCCCCTAGCTTAGCCCCTAGGCCCACACACTTAGCCTCCTCCCTTACCCAACCTTGTGGAAGCTTAGTCCCCCATCACTCTTTCTTCATGGTCGGTCTGCGCCCATCGATGTTTATATTTTATTAATGATCTACATAATTACATATACAAAATCAGGCTCCTAGCCTTTAACACCTAGGCTCTCCAGCCTAATCACCAAATGAGCCTCCTAGATTATTATAACTCGGCTCACTAGCCTACAAAACATGTTTACAATTTATAAATACAATTGGGGCTCGTCCTTGGGGATATTACAGTTCCCTCTCCTTATTTTTGCACTATCTTCAGTGCAACTTTCACACAACATCAACAATATTTCCAAAATATTAAAAAATATGCAAGTATTCTACCCACATAGCATCTTCATGCTCCCATGTCGCGTCCTTAGGACCATACCAGGTCCACTGGACCTTTACAAGCCCTATGGTTGGATTTCAGAGTTGCTTGCATTTTCTAGTCAAATATGTGCATCGGATGCACTTGCAAGACGCCTTCTTGCTCCACCTGAATCACATTCCAATTGATTACATGATTAGCATCAGGTATATATTTCTTAAGCAATGAAACATGAAACACGTTATGTATAGTCGTGGATGCAGGTAATGCAAGAATATATGAAACTGGCCCAATCCTTTCTAGGATTTCAAATGGCCCACAAAATCTGGCTGCCAACTTGGCACCGTTTCCTAGCTTCAGGGAACTTTTATTGACTTTCACTTTCAGGAAAACATGATCACCCACTTTAAACTCTCTGTGGGTTTTGTTTTTATCAGCATAAATTTTCTGCCTGTCTTGGGCAGCCTTTAAATTCTGCTTAATTTTAAGCATTTTCTCTTCCATTTCCTTGAGTAACTCTGGCCCAACTACTGCCCTATTAGCTGTATTATCCCAACTTACTGGAGTATTTCACTTTCTGCCATAAATTTCTTCAAATGGGCTCATGGGCTCATCTTCAACGATGCTTGATACCCATTGTTGTAGGCGAATTATACCAAATGTAGGTAGTCTTCCCATTTCGATGGTTTGTCCATCGCATACATCCTTATCATGTCTTCTATTACTCTGCTCACCCTCTTAATCTGCCCATCAGAATCAGGATGATAGGTTGTGTTGAAGTTTAGACTCATTATGAATCCTTTGAAAAACCCCTTCCAGAACTTGGAGGTAAATTTTGGGTCCCTGTCATACACAATTGTCTTGGAAATACCATGCAATCGTGTTATTTCCCTCATAAAAATATCAGCAACGTTAGCTGCCTTGTGGAAAGGTTATGAGACACAGAGGTACTAAAAGCTTCCTACTTTTAAATAAAACTTGGATTGCAACCTTTTTTCTAACACTAATGAACACCACATAATTATATTCTTGGTGTAGTGTTCGAGTCGAAAAGGAAGGCATCCAATTAATTGGGAAGACAATAGGAAGTGTGTGGAGAATGTGTCAACACATTGGCCAGAATTCCAACTCATGGATGGTGAGATACATGACTGATATAAAGAGCATTATGTAATTCAATCCAAGGTGCTCTGAATAAGTATGCATTGAGAATTGCACTCATGCATAGTAAGTGATGGAAGTGTATACTTAAATGCATTTTGTGAGTGCATGTATATATGTTTTTGGCATGGAAATAATTATACTAATAGATGAAACGTTGCTAACTCATGAATGAGAACATTTCAGGAACTGTTAAACATTGCAACAGGAAAGTTGCAAGCCAGATAGTCATAGGAATAGAGACTACAGAAAATTTTATATTCAGAAAATTGAAATAATAAATTTACTGTTATTAATTATGAACATGCATATGCATAGAATGATGAGTCATTCTATTTGGTTAAATTTTTTAGTAATTGTGATTGAATTGCTAGGTGCAGGCAATTCTAAAATCATTGCATAAGGTGTTGTACATTTTGAATTATGATGTACAGAAAATACTGACAATTTGTTGGTTGTATGCAAGATGAAGCATTACAGGAAAAATGGTATGCATTTTGGTGCCTGTGGAAAACCACAAGTGATCCAGGTGGATATTGGTGGCCACCCACCTTTTCCGACTGGCTCAAAACAGTTTTCTGGCAATTTTGGCAATTTACTATTTTTAGCAGGTTTTAACTTCCGGGGCCATTTTGAGGGCCTAAATGAAGGTTTTT
>SNQJ01S0121164.1:0-27073 GCA_010110895.2 Picea sitchensis
CGAAGAGGCTTATTATCTGATATTATCTCTTTTTCAAGGCGTTGAGTACTTTTCCTGAGGTTTTTCTATGCTATATTGAAGTTTGGTTCTTAACATTCTGTTAGGTCTCGAGACTCAGATTTTGGGAAATTGTTATGGTGACAACATAGGCTCCTATTGGGGATTCTATCCTCCTAGTGAGGTAGCGAAGAACTCGTAGACCTAGTTCCTCATTCGTTGGGATGCTCCCAAAACATGTGTGTGTACCCCGCTTCGAACTGTCACCAATGTCTACTGAAAACCAAATTCTCCACACTGCTCTGGACTGGATGTTGAACACTGAATAGACTGTTGAAAACTGACTGTACACAATACTAGAAATCTAACTGAAAAATGATCAACAAGCTTATTCGCACACTCCTAATTACCCTTAAAATGTTGAAATCAATATTCAATCAAGTAATGCTAAAGTGCCAATGCAACCAATCAAGCAATTGGCTTCTCGATTTTTCTCCGATCACATCTTTTTTAACTAGACATACAAATGTAAAAGGTTGCGGTTGAAAACAAAAGTTGAGTCCAAAACCTAAACTTATGAATGAAACGAACTCCTCCTTCACTGAATACTACAATAGGATGGCTAGAGGATCTTGAAAACCATGAAAAATCATTTCTTCTTGATGGGAAAAAATAGAAAGATAAGCCTATTTCATAAGTGTTTTTTGCTCTGACTCTACTTCTTCAGTTCTGATAATATTTTCAAATGACATGACAACCATAGGTTTTTCTATTCCTCTATGCATATTAGCAAAAACACTCATACATTCTTGAACATCTTCAAATGTGACAGCCATATTATGTGCATAAAGGTTATCTTTTTTTTCATCAAGCAATTTTGATTTGGTTTCATTAAACTTCTAGAAATTTGCTTGAGGACTCTCATTCTGTCTTTCAAATGACTGAATGGAAATAAGTTCCTATTCATAATCTTCTTGTAAAAGTGGAAAGTTGATGTCATGAACTATTTCATAGTATAGACTTCCCATACATATGTTTTCAAAATTCTCATTTGTGTCTATGTTGTTTAGAAATTGAACCACTGCGTCATTCTCAGGGGAAGAAAGACAACTTTGAAACACCTTGTTATGCTAGAAACATTGTTGAATATCCATATTAGTTTCAGGGAAAGGGAAATGACCTCGAACAACATTATCTCGAGCAGTTTCTTCTTCTTTTTCAGGATGATAGCTTAGCATAGGCTGCAAATCTGATCTGACATAACATTTCATGTGATCATTCATATGGATATCACCACTTGCAAGTCTACTTCTCTCTTTGTATTTACCCTCATGTCTGGAGGATTCCTGACTTGAGAGATTATAAATATTTTTCTTCAACAATTTGAAAGAAGGAAAACATAGTGGTAAGGTTGTCCCACCTGATTCGATACCTTCCTCATTTTCACTGTGGGCATATTTCTGAATTTTCTCATCTTCAGGTCTGTCCTCAACAGATGGCTGCATTTCAAAACTGACAGAACAAGTAATAGGGTCTTCAAACACATGAGAAGAGTGTTGTGATATCTTGTCAATCTTTTCCATTGGTTTAGTGTGGTTTTGCGTTAGCACCCATTGGTTTAGTGTGGTTTTGTGTTAACACGAATTCATTTTTTTCAATGATGATCTTAGAATTATCCTTCAACAACTTAAATGCAGCAAAACATAAAGGCAAATAATCTCCTTCAGCTGATCTGATACTCTTTCCTCTGTAGCTGTGATATGTAGGTTGATTTATCTCACTATACTGTTGAAAAAGAACATCTTCGATATTATAATCATCTTCATATTTTTCATATACAGGCAGATCATTGACATATGAAAGGTCATCTAACAAGAACAAACTAGGAATATCAACTTGTTCTTCAACAAACTGATTTGTACACTCATCTTCTTTCCTGCCTATAAATGAATACATAAAATAATCAGCCCCTTGCTTATCATGGGATGGATCAGAAACTGAATTAGCACCTCCTCTTTCAACAAGTGGAATGTAATTCTCTGCAAAATCATTGGCATTGGGAAATTCAAGAGGACCTATGATATTGTCAATTTTATGCTTAGCGTCCCAATCAACTATTTTTTGTTCATATTCATCTTCATTAGCATCTAACTCTTCATCTCGAGTTTGTTGAGATGCTTGAATATTGTGTTGAATGTCTTAAGCATCATCAAACATTTGTTGTAAGGACTTAGGTCTACTTTCCATCAGGAGGAAAGACAGATCTAGATGAAGAGTAGTTGCATAATGGAGCATGGCAGTAGCTTCAGAGGGTTGAACTTCTTCGTAAAAATTATAATAGATACTGGAAAACCTTCTACTGAATATAGGAATAGTTTCATTGATGTGCCTTTCCAAGGCATATAACTTAGTAAGTTGTAGATCTAAAGATTTCTTCTTTCCCCAAAACTTTAAAAAGACATTCTTCAACTCCTCCCATGAGCTAATTGTCTCTGGATGCAAATGTTTAAACCAATATTTGGTGTCCCCTTTCAAGGATTGAGAGAAGGCTCTCATACACACATCATCACGGTCATTCTCAAATAAATCTATAAAATTCTCAAACCCTTGAATGTGATAAGTGTCCATTGCTCTCAGACCTTAGAACTCAACCATGTCGTTCTTTCCCAGGGAAAAAATTTCAATTTCATCCCCGACATTGGCGCCAAAATGTTAGCACCCTGTAAATCTGCTCGGCTATCAAAACAGGATAGGGGTAACTGTTGCAACTAGCTTTAGAGTTGAGGCACTAGCCTTCTCAACTCAGAGAGGGCTCTCTTATGTCACTGGGTTTTTCTTTGATGATCAATGGCTAGATTAGGGTTGTTTGTCGTAGGTTTGCTGAGAGAATAGAGATGACATTTGGGATATGGAGTCGAATATTAACAATGCATTTACAAATTATGAGAACTATCAAGAGGAAAAGGCTAAGCGAGGCACTGCGTCTGAGTTTAAACTTTAAAATTTGCATGGTAACGGAAGAAAGGGGGAAACACATAACTGTATCAAAGCATATTTGAATGAATTCTGACCTAGTCAAGAAGAAAACCATATGAATTTAAATTTCTAAGTCTAGAGCATCATTGGATGAATTCTAGACTTCTGATTCTCCAATTTAAAAGAAGGAACTGTGAATGGAATTTCAGATACACAAGAAATACATACTATGGAAGGAAACATAACTCATATCACTGCCAATTAGAATATTTTCATAAATAGTTCAAAAACAACTTCTGCATTATATATATAGTTTAGCTCCATAATTATACAAAAAACCTTCATGCTATGAGGGCAGGACCCTCTTTCACCTCATGCCTCTCACATCCTCGGTATGATATATATATATATATATATATATATATATATAGAAGAGAGAGAAGAGAGAGAAGAGAGAGAGAGAGAGAGGTTCTGATTGAAATTCAAACGATTAAAATTCCTCATAATCCTAAAGATAGAAATCAATTACAAAAAGGAGTAATAATGTAATATTGGTTCTCCTACTTTACAGGGATCGTTTCAAACAGGTATGACATATTCTAATGTGTAATGACGGTTCTCCTACTTTACAGGGATCGTTTCAAACAGGTATGACATATTCTAAAGCCTTTTCTTTGAATGCCACATGTCTAAAATTTGCTGGAACGTACGCAATTTTACCTGAGACTTTTATTCTAGGTTGGCGATTTCCTCCCTTAGAGTATCCAACCAGACTGGTAGATTTTCCCCAACGCTTTCAACTGCTTCAATTCTGGTTCTAGTTTTTTGTTGTTTGCTCCTTTTCGTTTTCACATCTCGCCTATAGGGTTCTTCCATGTGCCCATTGATGATTAGATCCCTCATGACAGGATTTAATCTGACCTCTGATTTTGATCCTACCGCAGGGTCAGTATGAAATTTGGTCGCTAATATTCGAGCAATCGTCTTTTCCTTTTTACTCATTGATACACTTGACATGTTGGTTGAAAACCCTTTTTCACTGGATATGGCTTGATTGGCTTCATCCATGTATTCCAATTTTGTAGACACCGTGGTGTTCCTTAACTCTATTGAAACCATAAAGTTGGTCCAATTGGAGATTACTTCACTTATGGTTGAGACGGTGATTTCCTGGAGTAGAATAACGCTACCCATGCTTGAAGATCAGTAGTTATTGAATTTCAATCATGAATCACTGACAGGATTACTGGAAAGTATGTTGATTTACCACACTTGGCCATAAAATTTCGAATCAGTAGCCTTTGATATCATTATCTGATGGATATCAACAAACATCGCACGGACATGAAGTACCCAAACGAGTGTCGTGTAGTGATTTGACGAGTCGCCAACTTCCCTTACACAAATCATTGATTTAATGTATTAGAACATGTGACATCGTGGTTTTGGGAAAACGGTTTTAGGCAGACCACCTTTCGCCCCAATGTACCTTTGAGGGCGCAACGCGTCCACAAATGACACCATGGTGGTTTTCCCCGACCCACCCTCGATTAGTTAAGTAACACATTGTTTCACCACCCGATATGGTTTTCAACAGTTGATCTGGGAAACCCCAAGATCTACGGTCTGTTGGGTCCTATTACTTCCGTGTCCCCATCGATTTAATCATGTTTTCTAGATATTCTCCTTCTCGTCGATCTAACCCTTCTCTAAATTTATCTAGAATTCTTCCAGGTCTCGAGACTCAGATTCTGGGAAATAGTTATGGTGACAACATAGGCTCCTATTGGGGATTCTATCCTCCCAGTGAGGTAGCAAAGAAATTGTAGACCTGTTGCCTCATCCGTTTGCCTGCTCCCAAAACATGTGTGTGTACCCCACTCAAACCTGTCAACAATGTCTACTGAAAACCAAATTATCCACACTGCTCTTGAATGGATGTTGGACACTGAATAGACTATTGAAAACTAACTGTACACAATACTGGAAATCTAAATAAAAAATGCTCGACCAACAAGATTATTCACACACTCATACCTACCCTAAAAATGTTGAAATGAATATTCAATGAAGTGATGCTAGAGTGCCAATGCAACCGATCAAGCAATTGGCTTCTCAATTTTTCTCCAATCACATCTTTTTTAAGCAGGCAGACAAATGTAAAAGGTGGCAGCTGAAAACACAAGTTGAATCCAAAACCTGAACTTATGAATGAAACGAACTCCTCCTTCACTGAATACTGCAATAAGATGGCTACAAGATCTTGAAAACCATGAAAAATTATTTCTTCTTGATGGGAAAAAACAAAAAGATAAGCCTCTTTCATAAGTGTTTGTTGATCTGACTCTACTTCTTCAGTTCTGATAATATTCATGACATACATACATTTTTCTATTCCTCTATGCATATTAGCAAAAACACTCATACATTCTTGAACATCCTCAAATTTGATAGCCATATTATGTGCATAAAGGTTATCTTTTTGTTCATCAAGCAATTTTGATTTGGTTTCATTAAACTTCTGGAAATTTGCTTGGGGACTGTTATTCTGTCTTTCAAATGACTGAATGGAAATAAGTTCTTGTTCATAATCTTCTTGTAAAAGTGGAAAGCTGATGTCATGAACTATTTCACAGTCTAGAGTTCCCATAGATATGTTTTCAAAACCCTGATATGTGTCTATGTTGTTTAGAAATTCAACCACCACGTCATTCTCAGGGGAATAAAGACAACTTTGAAACACCTTTTTATGCTGGAAACATTGTTGAATATCCATATTAGTTTCAGGTGAAGGGAAATGACCTCGAACAACATTCTCTCGAGCAATTTCTTCTTCTTTTTTAGACTGATAGCTGAGCATAGGCTACAAATCTGAGCTGAGATAACCTTTCATGTGATCGTTCATATGGTTATCACCACTTGAAAGTCTACTTATCTCTTTGTATTTACAATCATGTTTGGAGGATTCCTGACTTGACACATTACAAATATTTTTCTTCAACAATTTGAAAGAAGAAAAACATAGTGGTAAGGATGTCTCACCTGATTCGATACCTTCGTCATTTTCATTGTGGGCATATTTCTAAATTTTCTTGTCTTTAGTTTTGTCCTCAACAGATGGATGCATTTCATAACTAACAGAACAAGTAATAGGGTCTTCAAACACATGAGAGGAATGTTGTGATATATTTTCAATCTTTTCCATTGGTTTGGTGTGTTTTTGCGTTAGCACGAATTCATTTTCCTCAATGATGATCTTAGAATTCTCCTTCAATAACTTAAATGTAGCAAAACATAAAGGCAATGAATCTACTTCAGCTGATCCGATACTTTTTCCTCTGTAGTTCTGATATGTAGATTGATTTATCTCACTATACTGCTGAAAAAGAACATCTTCGATATTATAATCATCTTCATATTTGTCATATACAGGCACATCACTGACATATGCAAGGTCATCTAACAAGAACAAAGTAGGAATATCAACTAGTTCTTCGACAAACTTATTTGTACACTCATCTTCTTGCCTTTATATAAATGAATACAAAAAATAATCATCCCCTTGCTTATCATGGGATGGATCAGAAATTGAATTAGCACCTCCTCTTTCAACAAGTGGAATGTAATTCTCTGCAAAATCATTGGCATTGGGAAATTCAAGAGGACCTATGATATTGTCAATTTTATGCTTAGGGTTCCAATCAACTATTTTTTGTTCATATTCATCTTCATTAGCATCTAACTCTTCATCTCAAGTTTGTTCACATGCTTGAATATTGTGTTGAATGTCTTGAGCATCATCAAACATTTGTTGTAAGGACTTAGGTCTTATTTCCATCAGGAGGAAAGACAGATATGGATGAAGAGTAGTTTCATAATGGAGCATGGCAGCAGCTTCAGAGGGTTGAATTTCTTTGAACAAATTATAATAGACACTAAAAAACCTTCTACTGAATACAGGAATAGTTTCATTGATGTGCCTTTCCAAGGCATAGAACTCAGTAAGTTGTAGCTCTAAAGATTTCTTCTTGCCCCAAAACTTTAAAAAGACATTCTTCAACTCCTCCCATGAGCTAATTGTCTCTAGATGCAAATGTTTAAACCAATATTTGGTGTCCCCTTTCAAGGATTGAGAGAATTCTCTCATACACACATCATCACGGTCAATCTCAGATAAATTTATAAAATGCTCAACACCTTGAATGTGCTTTTCAGCTGAGATGGCATTATATTCCTCATCAAACATGGGTATATACTCATAGTGATTTGGAGGAAAATCATGTAGGACTTGGGGTACATTTAAGGGTATGTATCTATGTTGGGCCTTAGGGGATGTTGGATCAAGTACATGGGAAGAAACATTGGCCTTGGCTTCATGGGGCTCATCCACTTGGTCATGGTCATCACATGACCCAGATGAATTTTTTTTATCAAAATTAGTGATACAGTGAGGGTATGCATGTGCAACATCAAGAGGAGGATATATAATTTCAAGTTTTTCATGATCATCATTAAAATGCAACAGGTAAAGAAAAATTTGTTTGGCATGTTCAAGGAAGGAATAAAGGAAACTTATAACAAATAGTAAAATGCTTTGGAAGAGATCCCATTTTGAGTACCTGATTTCCTCCATGATATCTTTCCACACCCCGGTCAAGGGATCTCATCTTCTAGTGAAGTCTCTATATTTATCTTGAAGCATTGAGAGTGGATTCACCAGTAATGTTTTGGAAACTGGATTCTGCATTGAGAGTGGAGTCACCTTTAAAAATTTAGGATTTTTCTACCAGTGGAATCACCTTCAAACAAATTTTTGATGTGTGGAGTCACTAGAGAAGGAATACAGCCAATATGTGTCTAAGTGTCCACTGCTCTCAGACCTTAGAACTCAACCATGTCATTCTTTCATAGGGAAAATGTTTCAATTTCATTTCTGGCAACGACCCCATAATATTTTGGAAACTGGATTCTGCATTGAGAGTGGAGTCGCCTTTAAAAATTTAGGATTCTTCTACCAGTGGAATCACCTTCAAACATATTTTTGATGTGTTGAGTCACCAGAGTAGGAATACAACCGATATGTGTCTAAGTGCCCATTTCTCTCAAACCTTAGAACTCAACCATGTCGTTCTTTCCCAGGGAAAATTTTTCAATTTCGTCCCTGGCAGCGGTGCCAGAATTTTAGCACCCTGTAAATCTCCTCAGTTGTCAAAACAGAGGACAAGGGTAATTGTTTTAACAAACTTTAGAGTTTAGGCACTAGCCTGCTCAACTGAGAGAGGTCTCTCTCATGTCACTGGGTATTTCTTTGATGATCAGTGGCTAGATTAGGTTTGTTTTTCATAGGTTTGCTGAGAGAATAGAGATGACATTTGGGATATAGAGTCGAATATTAACAATGCATTTACAAATTATGAGAACTATCAAGAGGAAAAGGCTAAGCAAGGCACTAAGTCTAAGTTTAAACTTTAAAATTTTCATGGTAACAGAAGAAAGGGGGAAACACATAACTGTATCAGAGCATATTTGAATGAATTTTGACCTAGTCAAGAAGAAAACCATATGAATTTAAATTTCTAAGTCTAGAGCATCATTGGACGAATTCTAGACTTCTAACTCTCCAATTTAAAAGAAGGAACTGTGAATGGAATTTCAAATAGACAAGAAATACATACTATGGAAGGAAACAAAACTCATATCACTGCCAATTAGAATATTTTCATAAATAGTTCAAAAACAACTTTTGCATTATATATTCAGTTTAGCTACATAATTATACAAAAAACCTTCCTGTTACGAGGGCAGGACCCTCTTTCCCCTCATGCCTCTCACATCCTCGGGATGATATATATATATATAGAGAGAGAGAGAGTTTTACAGTGGAATTCAAAATGATTAAACTTCCTCATAATCCTAAAGATAAACATTCGTTACATAAAGGAGTAATCTGTAATGACAGTTCTCCTACTTTACAGGGATCGTTACAAACAGGTCTGATATATTCTGAAGCCTTTTCTTTGAACACCACATGTCTAAAATTCGATGGAACGTACCCAATTTTACCTGAGAGTTTTATTGTAGGTTGGCAATTTCCTCCCTTACAGTATCCAACCAGACTGGTAGATTTTCCCCAACGCTTTCAACCGCTTCAGTTCTGGCTCCAGTTTTCTGTCATTTGCTCCATTTATTTTTCACAACTCACATGTAGGGTTCTTCCATGTGCCCATTGATAATCAGATCCCTCATGACAGGATTTAATCTGACCTCTGATTTTGATCCTGCCGCAGGGTCAGTATGAAATTTGGTCGCTAATATCCAAGCAATCGTCTTTTCCTTTTTACTCATTGATACACTTGACATGTTGGTTGAAAACCCTATTTCACTGGATATGGCTTGATTGGATTCATCCATGTATTCCAATTTTGTAGAAACCAAGGTGTTCATTAAATCTATAGAAACTAGAAATTTGATCCAGTTGGAGATTACTTCACTTATGGATGAGACGGTGATTTCTTGGAGTAGAATAACGCTACTCATGCTTGACGATTGGTAGTTATTGAGTTTTAATCATGAATCACTGACAGGATTACTGGTAAGTACGTTGATCTACCACGCTTAGCCAATCCATTTCGAATGATTAGCCTTTGAGTTTGTTATCCGGCGATGTTTAATAGACATCGCATGGACATGAAGTACCCGAACGAGTGTCATGTGGTGATTTGACCAGTCGTCAACTTCCCTTACACGAATCATTGATTTAATGTATTAAAACATGTGACATCGGGGTTTTGGGAAAACGGTTTTAGGTAGACCTCCTTTCGCCCCGATGTACCTCTGAAGGTGCCACACATCCATGAATGACACCATGGCGGTTTTCCCCGGCCCACCCTCGATTAGTTAAGTCCCGTGTTGTTTTGTCACCCAATATGGGTTTCAACCGTTGATCTGGGCCGCCCCAAGGTATACTTTTTGTTGGGTCCTATTACTTCCATATCCCCGACGATTTAATCTTGTCCACCAGATATGCTCCTTCTCATCGGTCTAGCCCTCCTCTAAATTTATATATCATTCTGCCAAATCTCGAGACTCACATTCTGGTAAATCGTTATGGTGACAACATAAGCTCCTATTGATGATTTTATCCTCCCAGTGAGGTAGAAAAGAAATCGTAGACCCAGTGCCTCATCTATTGGGATTCTCCCAAAACATGTGTGTGTACCCCGCTCTGACCTGTCACTAGTGTCTACCGAAAAACAAATTCTTCACACTGCTCTTGACTGGATGCTGAACACTAAATATACTGTTGAAAACTGACTATACACAATACTGGAAATCTAACTGAAAAATGCTCGACCAACAAGATTATTCGCACACTCATATCTACCCTAAAAATGTTGAAATGAATATTCAATCAAGTGATACTAAAGTTCCAATGCAACCAATCAAGCAATTGGCTTCTTTATTTTTATCCGATCACATCTTTTTTAAGTAGGCAGACAAATGTAAAAGGTGGCATCTGAAAACACAAGTTCAATCCAAAACCTGAACTTATGAATGAAATGAACTCCTCCTTCACTGAAGACTGCAATAGGATGGCTACAGGATCTTGAAAACCATGAAAAAACATTTCTTCTTGATGGGAAAAAATAGAAAGATAAGCCTCTTTCATAAGTGTTTGTTGCTCTGACTCTACTTCTTTAGTTCTGATAATATTTTCAAATGACAATACAACCATAGGTTTTTTTATTCCTCTATGCATATTAGTAAAAACGCTCATACATTATTGAACATCTTCAAATGTGACAACCATATTATGTGCATAAAGGTTATCTTTTTGTTCATCAAGCAATTTTGATTTGGTTTCATTAAACTTCTGGAAATTTGCTTGAGGACTGTCATTCTGTCTTTCAAATGACTAAATGGAAATAAGTTCCTATTCATAATCTTCTTGTAAAAGTGGAAAGCTAATGTCATGAACTATTTCATAGTCTAGAGTTCCCATAGATATGTTTTCAAAACCCTCATCTGTGTCTATGCTATTTAGAAATTGAACCACCACGCCATTCTCAGGGGAATAAAGACAACTTTGAAACACCTTGTTATGCTGGAAACATTGTTGAATATCCATATTAGTTTCAGGTGAAGGGAAATGACCTCGAACAACATTCTCTCGAGCAATTTCTTCTTCTTTTTCAAGCTGATAGTTGAGCATAGGATGAAAATCTAAGCTGACATAACCTTTCATGTGATCATTCATATGGTTATCACCACTTGAAAGTCTACTTCTCTCTTTGTATTTACCCTCATGTCTGGAGGATTCCTGACTTGAGACATTACAAATATTTTTCTTAAACAATTTGAAAGAAGCAAAACATAGTGGTAAGGTTGTGTCAGTTGAAAGAAGAAAAACATTTGCTCGTCTTCAGTTTTGTCCTCAACAGATGGATTCATTTCATAACTGACAGAACAAGTAATAGGGTCTTCAAACACATGAGAAGATTGTTGTGATATCTTGTCAATATTTTCCATTGGTTTAGTGTAGTTTTGCGTTAGCACAAATTCATTTTCCTCAATGATGATCTTAGAATTCTCCTTCAACAACTTAAATGCAGCAAAACATAAAGGCAGAGAATCTCCTTTGGTTGATCCGATACTTTTTCCTCTGTAACTATTGATTTATCTCACTATACTGCTGAAAAAGAACATCTTCGATATTATAATCATCTTCATATTTGTCATATACAAGCAGATCACTGACATGTGCAAGGTCATATAACAAGAACAAACTAGGAATATCAACTTGTTCTTCGACAAACTGATTTGTACACTCATATTATTGCCTGTCTATAAATGAATACATAAAATAATCAGCCCCTTGCTTATCATGGGATGGATCAGACACTGAATTAGCACCTCCTCTTTCAACAAGTGGAATGTAATTCTCTTCAAAATCATTGGAATTTGGAAATTCAAGAGGATCTATGATATTGTCAATTTTATGCTTAGGGTCCCAAACAACTATTTTATGTTCATATTCATCTTCATTAGCATCTAACTCTTTATCTCGAGTTTGTTCACATGCTTGAATATTGTGTTGAATGTCTTGAGCATCATCAAACATTTGTTGTAAGGACTTAGGTATTATTTCCATTGGTTTAGTGTGGTTTTGCGTTAGCACAAATTCGTTTTCCTCAATGATGATCTTAGAATTCTCCTTCAACAACTTAAATGTAGAAAAACATAAAGGCAGAGAATCTCCTTCTGTTAATCCGATACTTTTCCCTCTGTAACTGTGATATGTAGGTTGATTTATCCCACTATACTTCTGAAAAAGAACTTCTTCGATATTATAATCATCTTCATATTTGTCATATATAGGTAGATCACTGACATGTGCAAGGTCATCTAACAAGAACAAACTAGGAATATCAAATTGTTCTTCGACAAACTAATTTGTACATTTATATTCTTTCCTGTCTATAAATGAATACATAAAATTATCAGCCCCTTACTTATCATGGGATGGATCAGAAACTGAATTAGCACCTCCTCTTTCAACAAGTGGAATGTAATTATCTGCAAAATCATTGGCATTGGGAAATTCAAGAGGATCTATGATATTTTCAATTTTAGGCTTAGGGTCCGAATCAACTATTTTTTTTTCATATTCATCTTCATTAGCATCTAACTCTTCATCTTGAGTTTGTTCACATGCTTGAATATTGTGTTGAATGTCTTGAGCATCATCAAACATTTGTTGTAAGAACTTAGGTATTATTTCCATCAGGAGGAAAGACAAATCTGGATGAAGAGTAGTTGCATAATGGAGCATGGCAACAACTTCAGAGGGTTGAATTTCTTCGGATAAATTATAATAGATACTGGAAAAAATTCTACTGAATATAGGAATGGTTTCATTGATGTGCCTTTCTAAGGCATAGAACTCAGAAAGTTGTAGATCTAAAGATTTCTTCTTGCCCCAAAAGTTTAAAAAGACATTCTTCAACTCCTCCCATGAGCTAATTGTCTCTGGATGAAAATGTTTAAACCAGTCTTTGGTGTCCCCTTTCAAGGATTGAGAGAAGGATCTCATACACACATCATCATGGTCAATCTCAAATAAATCTATAAAATGATCAAACCCTTGAATGTGCTTTTCAGCTGAGATGACATTATATTACCCATCAAACACGGGTAGATACTCATAGTGATTCGGGGGAAAATCATGGAGGACTTGGGGTAGCTTTAAGGGTATGTATCTATGCTTGGCCTTGGGGGAGGTTGGATCAAGTACAGGGGAAGAAACATTGGCCTTGGATTGATGGGGATCATCCACTTGGTCATGGTCATCACATGACCCAGATGAAAGTTTTTTTATCAAAATCAGTTATACAATGAGGGTATGCATGTGCAACATCAAGAGGAGGATATATATTTGCAAGTTTCTCATGATCGTCATTAAAATGCAATAGGTAAAGAAAAATTTGTTTCGCATTTTCAAGGAAGGAATAGAGGCAACTTATAACAAATAGTAAAATGCTTTGGAAGAGATCACATTTTGGGTACCTATTTTCCTCCATGATACCTTTCCACACCCCTGTCAAGGGATCTCGTCTTCCAGTGAAGTCTCTGCATTGTGGTTGAATCATTGAGAGTGGAGTCACCAATAATGTTTTGGAAAATGGATTCTGCATTGAGAGTGGAGTTGCCTTTAAAAATTCAGGATTTGTTTACCAGTAGAATCACTTTCAAACATATTTTTGATGTGTGGAGTCGCCAGAGAAGGAATACAACCAATATGTGTCTAAGTGTTTGTTTCTCTCAAACCTTAGAACTCAACCGTGTAATTCTTTCCCATGGAAAAATTTTCAATTTCATCCCCGGCAACGGTGTCAGAATGTTTTGGAAACTGGATTCTGCATTAAGAGTGGATTCGTCTTTAAAAATTCAGGATTCTTCTACCAGTGGAATCAACTTCAAACATATTTTTGATGTGTGGAGTCGCCAGATAAGGACTACAACCAATATGTGTCTAAGTGTATGTTGCTCTCAGACCTTAGAACTCAACCATGTCGTTCTTTCCCAGGGAAAATTTTTCAATTTCGTCCCCGACAGCGGCGCCAGAATATTAGCACCCTGTAAATCTGCTCGACTGTCAAAATAGAGGACAGGGGTAACTATTTCAACCATCTTTAGAGCTGAGGCACTAGCCTGTTCAACTCAGAGAGGGCTCTCTCGTGTCACTGGGTTTTTCTTTGATGATCAGTGGATAGATTAGTTTTGTTTGTCATAGGTTTGCTAGGAGAATACAGATGGCATTTGAGCTATGGAGTCGAATATTAACAATGCATTTACAAATTATGAGAACTATCAAGAGGAAAAGGCTAAGAGAGGCACTGAGTCTAAGTTTAAACTTTAAAATTTGCATGGTAACAAAAGAAAGGGAGAAACACATAATTGTATCAGAGCATATTTGAATGAATTCTGACCTAGTCAAGAAGAAAACCATATGAATTTAAATTGCTAAGTCTAGAGGATCATTGGACGAATTCCGAACTTCTAACTCTCGAATTTAAAAGAAGGAACTGTGAATGGAATTTTAGATACACAAGAAATGAATACTATGGAAGGAAACAAAACTCATATCACTTCCAATTAGAATCTTTTCATAAATAGTTCAAAAATAGCTTTTGCATTATATATTCAGTTTAGCTCCGTAATTATACAAAAAACCTTCCTGCTACGAGGGTAGGACCCTCTTTCCCCTAATGTATCTCACATCCTCGGGCTGATATATATAGAGAGAGGTTTACAGTGGAATTCAAAACGATTAAACTTCCTCATAATCCTAAAGATAGACTTTGGTTATAAAAAGAGTAATGTGTAACGACAGTTCTCCTACTTTACAGGGATCGTTACAAACAGGTCTTACATATTCTGAAGCCTTTTATTTGAATGCCACATGTCTAAAATTCGTTGGAATGTACTCAATTTTACCTGAGATTTTTATTCTAGGTTGGTGATTTCCTCCCTTAGAGTATCCAACCAGACTGGTAGATTTTCCCCAACGCATTCAACCGCTTCAGTTCTGGTTCCAGTTTTCTATCATTTTATTCGTTTCTTTTTCACAACTCGCCTGTAGGGTTCTTCCACATGCCTGTTGATGATTAGATCCCTCATGGCAGGATTTAATCTGACCTCTGATTTTGATCCTTCCACACAGTCAGTATGAAATTTGGTCACTAATATCCGAGCAATCGTCTTTTCCTTTTTACTCATTGATACACTTAACATGCTGGTTGAAAACCTTGTTTCACTGGATATGGCTTGATTGGCTTTGTCCATGTATTCCAATTTTGTAGACACCAATTTGTTCCTTAACTCTATAGAAACTAGAAAGTTGATCCAGTTGGAGATTACTTCACTTATGGATGAGACGATGATTTCCTGGAGTAGAATAACGCTACCAATGCTTGAAGATTGGTAGTTATTGAGTTTCAATCATGAATCACTGACATGATTACTAGCAAGTAAGTTGATTTACCACGCTTAGCCAATCGATTTCAAATGATTAGCCTTTGATTTCGTTATTCGGTGGTGTTCAACAGACATCGCATGTACATGAAGTACCTGAATGAGTGTCGTGCGGTGATTTGACCAGCCATCAACTTCCCTTACACAAATCATTGATTTGATGTATTAGAACATGTGACATTGAGGTTTTGGGAAAACAGTCTTAGGGAGACTGCATTTCATCTTGATGTACCTCTGAGGGAGTCACACGTCCATGAATGACACCATGGCGGTTTTCCCCATCTCGCCCTCGATTAGTTAAGTCACGCATTGTTTCGTCGCCCGATATGGGTTTCAACCGTTGATCTGGGCTACCCCAAGATCTACGGTCAATTGGGCCCTATTACTTCCATGTCCCCCCCCGATTTAACCCCTCTCACCAGATATTCTCCTGCCCATCGGTCTAGCCCTTATCTACATTCATCTAGCATTCTGCCAGGTCTCGAGACTCAGATTCTGGGAAATTGTTATGGTAACAACATAGGCTCCTATTGGGGATTTTATCCTCCCACTGAGGTAGTAAAGAACTCGTAGACCCAGTGCCTCATCCGTTGGGCTTCTCCCAAAACATGTGTGTGTAATCTGTTCTGAACTGTCACCAGTGTCTACTAAAAACCAAATTCTCCACAGTGCTCTTGACTGGATGCTGAACACTGAATATACTGTTGAAAACTGATTGTACACAACAATGGAAATCTAACTGAAAAATGCTCGACCAAAAAGCTTATTCACACACTCCTACATACCCTAAAAATGCTGAAATGAATATTCAATCAAGTGATGCTAAAGTTCCAATTCAACCAATCAAGCAATTGGCTTCTCAATTTTTCTTTGATCACATCTTTTTTAAGCAGGCAGACAAATGTAAAAGGTGGCAGTTGAAAACACAAGTTGAATCCAAAACCTGAACTTATGAATGAAACAAACTCCTCCTTCACTGAAGACTACAACATGATAGCTATAGGATCTTGAAAACCATGAAAAATCATTTCTTCTTGATGGAAAAAAACAGAAAGATAAGCCTCTTTCATAAGTGTTTGTTTCTCTGACTCTACTTCTTCAATTCTGTTAATATTTTCAAATGACATGACAACCATAGGTTTTTCTATTCCTCTATGCATATTAGGAAAAACACTCATACATTATTGAACATATTCAAATGTGACAACCATATTATGTGAATAAAGGTTATTTTTTTGTTCATCAAGCAATTTTGATTTGGTTTCATTAAACTTCTGGAAATTTGCTTGAGGACTCTCATTCTATCTTTCAAATCACTGAATGGAAATAAGTTCTTGTTCATAATCTTCTTGTAAAAGTGGAAAGCTGATGTCATGAACTATTTCACAGTCTAGAGTTCCCATAGATATGTTTTCAAACCCCTCATTTGTGTCTATGTTGTTTATAAATTGAACCACCACGTCGTTCTCAGGGGAATAAAGACAACTTTGAAACACCTTGTTATGATGGAAACATTGTTGAATATCCATATTAGTTTCAGGTGAAGGGAAATGACCTCGAACAACATTCTCTCGAGCAGTTTCTTCTTCTTTTTCAGGATGATAGCTTAGCATAGGCTACAAATCTGAGCTGACATAACCTTTCATGTGATCATTCATATGGTTATCACCACTTGCCAGTCTACTTCTCTCTTTGTATTTACCCTCATGTCTAGAGGATTCCTGACTTGAGACATTACAAATATTTTTCTTCAACAATTTTAAAGAAGAAAAACATAGTGGTAAAGCTGTCTCACCTGATTCGATACCTTCCTCATTTTCACTGTGCGCATATTTCTAAATTTGCTCGTCTTCAGTTTTGTCCTTAACAGATGGCTGCATTTCAGAACTGACAGAACAAGTAATAGGGTCTTCAAACACATGAGAAGAGTGTTGTGATATCTTGTCATTTTTTTCCATTGGTTTAGTGTGGTTTTGCGTTAGCGCAAATTCATTTGCCTAAATGATGATCTTAGAATTATCCTTCAACAACTTAAATGAAGCAAAACATAAAGGCAGAGAATCTCCTTCTGCAGATCCGATCCATTTTCCTATGTAACTGTGATATGTAGGTTGATTTATCTCACTATACTGCTGAAAAGGAACATCTTCAATATTATAATCATCTTCATATTTGTCATATACAGGCAGATCACTGACATATGCAAGGTCATCTAATAAGAACAAACTAGGAATATCAACTTGTTCTTCGACAAACTGATTTGTACATTGATCTTCTTTCCTGTCTATAAATGAATACATAAAATAATTAGCCCCTTGCTTATCATGGGATGGATCAGAAACTGAATTAGCACCTCCTCTTTCAACAAGTGGAATGTAATTCTCTGCAAAATCATTGGCATCGGGAAATTCAAGAGGACCTATGATATTGTCAATTTTATGCTTAGGGTCCCAATCAACTATTTTATGTTCATATTCATCTTCATTAGTATCTAACTCTTCATCTCGAGTTTGTTCACATGCTTGAATATTGTGTTGAATGTCTTGAGCATCATCAAACATTTTTTGTAAGGACTTAGGTCTTCTTTCCATCAAGAGGAAAGACAGATCTAGATGAAGAGTAGTTTCATAATGGAGCATGGAAGCAGCTTCAAAGGGTTGAATTTCTTCAAACAAATTATAATAGATACTGTAAAACCTTCTACTGAATATAGGAATAGTTTCATTGTTGTGCCTTTCCAAGGCATATAACTCAGTAAGTTGTAGATCTAAATATTTCTTCTTGCCCCAAAACTTTAAAAAGACATTCTTCAACTCCTCCCATGAGCTAATTGTCTCTGTGTGCAAATGTTTAAACCAGTCTTTGGTGTCCCCTTTCAAGGATTGAGAGAAGGCTCTCATACACACATCATCATGGTCAATCTCAAATAAATCTATAAAATTCTCAAACCCTTGAATGTGATTTTCAACTGATATGACATTAGATTCCCCATCAAACATGGGTAGATACTCATAGTGATTCGGGGGAAAATCATGGAGGACTTGCAGTATCTTTAAGGGTATGTATTTATGTTGGGCCTTGGGGGAAGTTGGATCAAGTATAGGGGAAGAAACATTGGCCTTAGCTTCATGGGGCTCATCCACTTGGTCATGGTCATCACATGACCCAGATGAAATGTTTTTATCAAAATCAGTGATACGGTGAGGGTATGCATGTGAAACATCAAGAGGAGGATATATAATTGCAAGTTCTTCATGATCGTCATTAAAATGCAACAGGTAAAGAAAAAATTGTTTGGCATGTTCAAGGAAGGAATAGAGGCAACTTATAAAAAATAGTAAAATTCTTTGAAAGAGATCCCATTTTGAGTACCTATTTTCCTCCATGATACCTTTCCACACCCCTGTCAAGGGATCTCATATTCTAGTGAAGTCTCTGCATTGTTCTTGAAGCATTGAGAGGGGAGTCGCTAATAATGTTTTGGAAACTAGATTCTCCATTGAGAGTGGAGTCGCCTTTAAAAATTCAGGATTCTTCTACCAGTGGAATCACCTTGAAACAAATTTTTGATGTGTGGAGTCGCCAGAGTAGGAATAAAACCGATATGTGTCTAAGTGTCCGCTTCTCTCAGACCTTAGAACTCAACCATGTCGTTCGTTCACAGGTAAAATTTTTCAATTTTGTTTTCGGCAACGACGCCAGAATGTTTTGGAAACTAGATTTTGCATTAAGAGTGGAGTCGCCTTTAAAAATTCAAGATTCTTTTACCAGTGGAATCACCTTCAAACAAATTTTTGATGTGTGGATTCGCCAGAGCAGGAGTACAGCCAATATGTGTCTAAGTGTTCGCTTCTCGCAGACCTTAGAACTCAACCATGTCGTTCTTTCCTAGGGAAAATTTTTCAATTTTGTCCCCAACAGCGGCACCAGAATGTTAGCACCCTGTAAATTTGCTCGGTTGTCAAAACAGAGGACAGGGGTAACTATTTCAACCATCTTTAGAGATGAGGAACTAGCCTGCTCAACTCAGAGAGGGATCTCTCCTGTCACTGGGTATTTCTTTGATGATCAGTGGCTAGATTAGGTTTTTTTGTCGTAGGTTTTCTAAGAGAATAGAGATGGCATTTGGGATATGGAGTCGAATATTAACAGTGCATTTGCAAATTATGAGAACTATCAAGAGGAAAAGGATAAGAGATGCACTGAGTCTGAGTTTAAACTTTAAACTTTGCATGGTAACAAAAGAAAGGAGGAAACACATAACTGTATCAGAGCATATTTGAATGAATTCTAACCTAGTCAAGAAGAAAACCATATAAATTTAAATTGCTAAGTCTAGAGCATCATTGGACAAATTCCAGACTTCTAACTCTGCAATTTAAAAGAAGGAACTGTGAATGGAAATTCAGATACACAAGAAATAGACACTATGGAAAGAAACATAACTCATATCACTGTCAATTAGAATATTTTCATAAATATTTCAAAAACAACTTCTGCATTATATATTTAGTTTAGCTCCATAATAATACAAAAGACCTTCCTGCTACGAGGGAAGGACCCTCTTTCCCCTAATGTCTCTCACATCCTCGGGATGATATATATAGAGAGAGGTTTACAATGGAATTCAAAATGATTAAACTTCCTCATAATACTAAAGATAGACATTGGTTACAAAAAGGAGTAATGTGTAATGACAATTCTCCTACTTTACAGGGATCGTTACAAACAGGTCTGACATATTCTAAATCCTTTTCTTTGAACGCCACATGTCTAAAATTCATTGGAACGTACTCAATTTTACCTGAGAGTTTTATTCTAGGTTGGTGATTTCCTCCCTTAGAGTATCCAACCAAACTGGTAGATTTTCTCCAACGCTTTCAACCGCTTCAGTTCTGGTTCCAATTTTCTGTTGTTTGCTCCATTTATTTTTCACAGCTCGCTTGTACATTTCTTCCATGTGCCCATTGATGATTAGATCCCTCATGAAAGGATTTAATATGACCTCTGATTTTGATCCTACTGCAAGGTCAGTATGAAATTTGGTCGCTAATATCCAAGCAATCATCTTTTCCTTTTTACTCATTGATACACTTGACATGTTGGTTGGAAACCCCATTTCACTGGATATGGCTTGTTTGGCTTCATCCATGTATTCCAATTTTGTAGACACCAAGGTGTTCCTTAACTCTATAGAAACTAGAAAGTTGATCCAGTTGGAGATTACTTCACTTATGGATGAGACAATGATTTCCTGCAGTAGAATAACGCTACCCATGCTTGAAGATCGATAGTTATTGAGTTTCAATCATGAATCATTGACAGGATTACTGGAAAGTACGTTTATTTACCATGCTTGGCCAATCCATTTCGAATGATTATCATTTGAGTTCGTTATCCAATGGTGTTCAACAGACATCGCACGGACATGAAGTACCCGAACGAGTGTCATGCAGTGATTTGACCAGTCGTCGACTTCCCTTACACGAATCATTGATTTGACGTATTAGAACATGTGACATCAGTGTTTTGGGAAAATGGTTTTAAGTACACCGCCTTTTGCCCTGATGTACCTCTGAGGGTGCCACGCGTCCACAAATGACACCATGGAAATTTTTCCTGACCCGCAATCAATTAGTTAAGTCATGCATTGTTCACCGCCCGATATGGGTTTCAACCGTTGATCCGGGATGCCCCAAGATCTGTGGTCCATTGGGTCCTATTACTTCAGTGTCCCCATCGATCTAACCCTGTCTGCCAGATATGCTCTTGCCCGTTGGTCTAGCCCTTCTCTAAATTTATCTAGCATTCTACCAGGTCTTGAGAATCAGATTCTGGAAATCGTTATGGTGACAACAGACACTTCTACACTTCAACCACTTCTATATAATTTCAAATCCTCTGGATTTCCCAACCCCAGAGTCCTACCACATGGCTCCGAATTTTAGTTGTTTTGGAGCTTGCGTCTTAGCACTCCAAACACCTAGAGTTATGAAGTCCTGAAGTCCCAGAGCGGTTCCCTCTTGAGTACGTGGCTTTATGCATGAGTGTCCCTACTAGCATCTGCCACCTATAAGAAATGTGGTGATGATGCCACCTTGACATGTGGCACCCATCTCTCTGAACTTATACCATATACGATGAGTCAGTAGGATATGTGGCTTAGCCATGAGATGACATGTGTCAGCTTGGTCACACGGTCGGACTCCCACTGTGTACATTGGGAACGTCATCTGCTGACGCCACTCCGACCTTCAAGAAAACTCCACACTTTGTGCCTTACATTTCCTGGCGTCGAAGTCCTTACCCCATCCTCCCACTTAGTCAATCAAATAGAGGAGAATGGATCCCAATGGATCCTCAGATCAATGGCTCGCATTACTCCCGAAATATTCCCCACAATCTAATGACTCGTGTGATTTCACCACTTCAGGACTTCGCAGCTTCACACTCCTTACTACTCTTAACCATTCAATTTCCCCGAAGGATTACCTACCAAACGGGTCAAGAAGCGGGGATGACTGTCTGCTGTCGGTTAGTAGTATTTCTTACTCTATCCTTCCACTAGGATCTATCTAATGGTCTAGAAGGGTCCCGAAGGATCCTTATATCCATGACCCACGTTACTTCGTGAGTTCAATGTTCGGAGGTTCTGACCGTTTAACACCCTTTTTCTCTGGGAGTGGTCAACATCAGACTCACCACGACGTAGATCCAATGTTCATGGGAGATCTTGAATATCCTCAGATCTATGGCTCATGTTACTTCACAACCAAGAAGTGGATCGGGGTTTAACAAGGGGATGAATCCCACGATAACGAGTAAATGACGGCCAACTTTCAGTCAACCGTCAAGTTACTGGTCCAACAGGTCATCTTCGACGCATTTAGGATGTTGCAATGTTCATTCACCCTGAAGCTCTGAACTCCCAGAATCCTGAATAACTTAGCTCATTTTTTAGTGTAGCGAAGGGTTCCATGGTCCTGGTCCTATGGAACTTTGTCAATATCCAGAGGCTACACTCCTAACTCTTAGCCTAAATTTGGTTACGGTCATGGGCATGAGCCCATGGTCTCTTGGACAACTGGTTTGAAGGAAGCACCTTCCATTCATAGAAATCAAGTTCTATAATAGGGAAAGGTATTTTCAAGGAATCAACACGACTGTAGTAATCCCATGGAGTCTGTCCCGACTCTAGAACTGTGAAGTTTATCCTTAGGAAAAAACCTTGAGGATTTTCCATTAACCAGCGCAGAGGCCAAACTTGTCATCTTACAACCATTCCAATGCAGCAGTTTACAGAAGGACAATAAGCATTATTACCATAAATTTCACGTGAGGCACATTTTGACACAATATCATGTCATCACCCTCCTATATCCAGGAGGTACATGTATATCACAAATACAAGCATTCAAATCATGCATTTCAATTTAAGTGCATAGGGTATATGAAATACTTATCTATTACAAGTTGCAGCCAACCAATTGAATGTGGGTGTTCTCCTTTCCACCCAACCGTAGGCTCAGAGGCATCCACTCTTATCACTTTGGCCACCCTCATGCCAAGCCATGATATCACTAGGGAAACTTCTACAAATTTCTCAGATATCCTCTCTCTGTCACAGCCTCTGCGAGGTTTATCAGGTGCTCCCTCAGCATCAAGCTTGCGACCTTCTTCTGAGGTCAAGTTTTATGGGTTCTCTTTCCAAACTCAAGAAAGGTATCGGGGAGGTTACTCTCCTCCACCTCTCTCGCAACAGTATAAGTATCCCTTCTTCCCCACTGAGCTCAGGACCTCCACAGGGTTTATCAGATGACTTCCCAACTGAATTTCCTCTGTGAAAGAGAGTCCTTTCATAGCTACGATGTCCCTCGACGCCCTCTCCTTCCAACACCGATTTATTTCTATCCAACACCAAGCCTGCGACCCTCTTTTGATCCAGTTTGGGTTTTGGGTCTTTTATGCTCTAGTTTAGAACTCTTCCATGACTTCTCTGATCTTTCTATTGCACATGATTGTGCATTATTTTCAACAATTATCTTCCTCATAGACTGAATTCCTCCTATGGTTCTCTCCAGTAACCATAACAACTTAATTTTTCAATTCTTCTTCTAAGCTGGAGAGCCTCACACACTCTTCTTCTTTCTAAATGGTCCTCCAAACCCATTTTTATCTATGTCTCCTCCTCTTTCTCACCCGAAGGTTCTGGACCTATATTATTTTCTTCTTCCTTCTTTGTCTCTTTCTTGTCTTACACCGCAATATTTTGTTTGTCAGATCCCCAAATTTCTAGATGGGTACTATGCCCATTCTTTCATTAATTTCTGAAGACTACTTTTAACTACCAACTTGACTGGTAAATGAATTTTTTGGGCCAGATGACAATCTTGGGTTTTGAACATTTTTAATTCAACAGAGTATTGCCTGGAAGGGGTAATCTCAACCAATCATGGTCGCCCTCACCATTCCCTCTCTACAGATTTCCTCACTCTTTTCTCTAGTGATATCATGGCCATTACTTCAAGGCTTCACCCCCACAGTCAGTTATTGGCAATCTAAACAATAATACATTTACATTGTTCAAATGTCATAACATGGTAATCATAAGTAATGATTAATTACAAGTTGGGGCAAACAAGGGTATTACAATCCCCTCCCCCTTCAAAGGAACATCGTCCTCGGTGTTCTTTCTCAGTAACTCATGTCATGCCTTTATCATTCAACTAATTTAGAAATATTGATCCTCTTTCTTGTTCAGGTCCTTTCCAGACCCTTTTCCTTTGTCACCTGCCTTCAATAATTTTGGACAAAAATCATATTAATCACAATTTCATGCGAAAAAATATTATTTTTGTTCAAATTTCAAGAGGAAAATTTCATAATCTAGTATAATACTTATCTGTGCAGTTCATGGATCTGCATCCATATGGTTGTCTTGTTATCTTAGCTCACTATTTTTCCTTGACATACCCATTGTGTGCATGATCCTAATCGATAGTTTATAAGAATTATCAAAGTATCCTCTTCATTGCGGTCACTCACCCTCCAAGCCTAGGCTCAAGAATCCCCTTCTCTGCTATACAGTCCCTCGAGCGATCAATCTTGCCTTGCCAAGGCTTTCTCGCACAAGAATATTTCTAGAAACTTCATTGAGCCTTACAATCGATGCGTCCCTCTGACCTTCTCTACCTAGGCGTCCCTTCGGCTTGTGTTACCACAAAACAACATATTCTAGGGCGATCATGGATTAGCACAGGGTTCTCATGTCTCAACAACAACCTTTTTCATGCTTTCCAGCTTCACAGCCTTCATCTGTCCTCCCTAGCCATATATTTTTTGTCTCACTTGTATCACAGGGATACATAAATTATGAGATTTATCCTCAATTTAAAAATCATAATTTTCTTGCAAATTTGTCACCCAGATATTTCCAAATTCCACATTTATTCTAAGATCGGTTCCGGACAGGAACCAGATTCACAAGTATGGGACTTTCCTTCCCATAGCAGTTTGGATCAGTAGGAAATTGGTCTTCCTTATGGGCTTACAACACTTCCATATCCAAGACCTTTTCTTCCTGCAATCTCAACATTCCTCAGCCAAACAAATTGTTAGTTTCCATGCACATTATATTTTCATTGCACACTTGCAGTGGCTCACAAACAATTTCAGAACTATGCATACTAACAATCAAATTCATTTGCTCAAAAAAGAAATATCATTCTTGCAGTTTGGCTCAGTAGGCAATTGGTCTTCCTTATGGGCTTACAACACTGTCATATCTAAGATCCTTTTCTTCCTGCAATTTCAACATTCCTCAGCCAAAAAAATTGTTAGTTTTCATGCACATTATATTTTCAAAACTATGCATACTAACAGTCCAAGTCATTTTCATCTATTAAAGGGTACAAAGCAAAAGGAAATATCATTATTTATGTATGCATCCTTTCAACATACCAAATTTTCCAAATGCAACTCAAATATCAGTTGACTTTAATCAATGTTCCAATATTCATGGCCACATTCATACCCAATGTACCCTTACATTGGGTTCAAGTTTGCTATACTTATGAAAAACACTTTGTCATGGTGTGTGGGAGCTCAACCAACCTCTTCACCATAGGTTTAATCATTCTCATTCACTCTTACAGCAAGACTATGCTTCTTGCTACAGGATGATCATGATCCCAAATCAGCACATATGAAACTAAAAGTTTCTCTTGAATGCACCCAATCATTTTTCCTTCATTAGTAACCAGGGGGAGAACACTCTCTGACCTTTAACACCTCTACAATTCAGGTAGAGTATTGGAAGGTCCTCCTTCCTTAATGGGCAATCCATTGTCTTCCATCTTATGCAAACATGCATTTCCTCAATGTATTACATGCAACGTGCTAACTATGAGCACATTTATTCCCAATCTCCCTAGATTGGTCATTGTACCCATGGTACTCCTTACTCATGCATTTTCTTTCAAGGATTATAACTCATCCTTAACTGGCATAGATTTCCTCTCTCTATTATTCAGATTCTTCTTTCTCAAATCTTACCCTGCTTGGGTAGATATGGCATACAACAACCACTCAAAAATTATTTGCATATCATTAAGATAATGAAATATTTTCAGGAGGAATTCTTACCAAATCCCTTCATACCTTATGCCATACATGCATGGACATTTTTATACATGTTATGGCTGTTGGCACCCTTTTTCTGATTTTTACCTCGTCAGTAGTGGTCCATGGGCTCCCAAAGTCCCTTCAACAATCTTTTAACAACAACCTTCTCATAGTCATCCTCAGCTTGAGGTTGTCCATCATTGGAAACCATCTTTCTCAACAGCTCCAATTTCTTTCTACACATGACATACATCATAAATACATTAGACATCATGTAAAATAAAAATGCATGTATCATAACATTCTAATCAATAAAAAAAATTCAGATATGTCCTAGCATATATTTATGCACTTCATCACATTATCCTTAAGATTTTCATGAGTGCAACACAAACAATTCTCAATTATTTCTATAGTCATACAACTATCATCATTATGGTGTCAAAACATTTACTTTCATTAGTAATCAATATATCGTACCAAAGAAATATAATAAAAAACAAGGAAAGGGTCAAGGAACTCTTCCCTTGTCCAACTCCTTATACACAACCATGGTCTTTCAGTCCAACTGAGTTATTTTCCAAGGCCTCACTGCCTTTTCTTATCACAATTTAACCAAGCCTATTCATTCAAACTTGCTTATTTATTTATTTTCCTTTTTCCAGTTGCATTTGTTTCCACAACTGCTCTTCTAAGGCTTACAACTATGTTAAACAATTCAGAGTTTTTAAAGTGAGAAAAGTATTCCCCCTTTTCCCTTCTTTTCTCATGCAATCTACTCCCTGTTGGGATCTTCCTTCTCTTTTTCTTGAGCAGCCTTGATTAGGCTCACCCTAACCTATTAGATACATCAACATGCTCCAATAGAAAAAAATGTGTTCATAATGAATCATGAACCTGTGCATTCTGCACATTACCATTCAATTATCAGAATGGTCAACAT
>SNQJ01S0121164.1:27083-43090 GCA_010110895.2 Picea sitchensis
TGTAGTCCACTGCTGAATTTCCAACAATCATGAAGGTTGTGACTCTGTTCTTCTGACAGAGTCTTTACACAGTTCCTTCACAGGGAACTCCTTCAGCATGAAACTTCCTTATTGCATATCCATCACTATCTTTGATGGCCTCAACTTTGAATTAGCTTTAGTTGTTTACCAAATATTCCATAAGGAATATAAACATGCATTTTTATTATGCATCCAGATTATTTATCCACACATGTTCCTTGTTTTGTTAACTTACATCCATGATGCACTTAACCACATGAATAATCATAAGCCTATGTGTATCTACCATAGGTATACTTTACAACTCACATACATTTTTTCATTAAAATCATTTAACTCGTGATTGTTCACAATTGTTCTCATGTGATCCTCAAAGGCATAATCATGTTGCCTTTTATCATGACAACAAAGCATCCTTGCTCATTTACTCTTTCATCTATTTATACTAGCCTTTCCTAAGGGAATGAAAAACATTCCCTTCAAGATATCATTCAAAATGAAACTTTCATAGAGTCGTCCATGCATCCATGGTATTAATTTAATCTTGGCAAGTGCAATTATTTCCTTACATTTCACTCATCTAGGAAGTCACATCGTGCCTTTAGTATACATATACTCTTACATCATACATGTGCATAACTTGCACATTTAATATCATTCACTCATATCTATTTGGTCTTCATACCAGTCTTCATACTGGGAAACCTTATAACGCATTCATTCCATGCACTCAAGCATGTATAAACATAGATATATGTTCATCATGCAAGTTCATTCTTACACCTTGTTCCATGGCATCCACACACATGGACATTTCAAAATTCCATATCATTCTCCCATTATCTTCCAATCATTCTTATGATAAGCCTCATAGAGATACTCATCACTTAGTTGATCTCTTTGTTGAGAGCTTGCAGTGATCCACAAGATATCCTTAGGGCAAGTTTAACAAACATAATCATTACTATGTCCCCCTTTCCATACGACAACAACCAGTAAGGAGGCATTTTTGCCTCAACTATTATAAAGTTATTCAACAATCCAGAAATACCATCTGGGCAACTCCAATAGTGCCCAAGCCAACAAGACAGCTTATCAAGCTTCGTTTTCATGCCTCAAACCAATTTTGGTTAACATACCTTTTATCGATGGAATCCTTTTCTAGATTCCCCCTCACTACTACTTGAGCATACCAAGCCATACCTTATATGGATACCATCCACCTCTAGATTTTAATATGACCCATTAGTCATCTAGAAGTGCCCCAACAGTTCCTTTACCACATTCAGGATCAAAATTTCATTAATCCTTCTACCTTATCCTCATAAGGCACTATGTACTCAACATTATAAACCTTTTACTTATGTTTCCATAGTCAGATTATCACTAACCATATGATTTATGACATCCCCATATTTTACTTCCAATGATAGCCTATACTAAGCCTATATGCACGTTATATGCATGCTCTATATTTGCGGTATGCATTTCAACGTATCTTTGTGCACCGAGCATTGTACCCATGTCTGCAGTGTAGGCGGGTTCCACTTACTTACCTCATTTAATCAACACTTTTAATTAATAGAGGATTCATTAAGCCCACTTTTAGGCAACTCCTTCCACCTATTCAGTATATTTTCCTTCTGGAATTGAGTATTCCTTAAAACAAGTTTGTGCCATTTGCATTCAAGTTTTATTATTAATTCCCCTCAACATAATCCCACTTTTGGAGGATTGGCTATCATTTCCCAAAATAAATTATAGGCTTCTTCTGCGATATTCTAGCATGATTCAATCTTGTTGGGTAAAATCCCAACTGAATTTTAATCTGCATCCTTCTCCTCAAGGAACTCATGCAGATAATTTCCATACGTCAGTAATACTCTCAACATGCTCATCTTAGCCTTGGTAAACTAGTCTTATGACTGTTCTCCGGCCCATCCAGGCCTGTGTTTGAATCATGCTCTGCTAGATAGGGTAGGGTAGGGTGCCCTCTCCCTTAAAGTTACCAAGAAATAAAATCACTTGACTCTTTCATGAGCCCAAGAAGGCCAAGTGTTGTTGCTCACTCCGATACCACTCTATAACACATGTGACCCCTAAGTACCTTTTCAAGGGATGGGGTATAAATTTTTCCTCATTTCCGCAACTTATTGAATCCCTCGGACAAGAGCACCATTTCCTTCTACTCTCCGAGAGCTTTCCAATGACTATAAACTCGTCTAAAACTGAGTTTTGGTTCGAGAGTTATGGCCTTCCGAAGTTTTTTGCGTGTCATTGGCCAATGGCCACCGCCTTTTCCACGTGGATTCACTTTACTCATACCTTTTAACATGGCACTGTCATGGCCCTGATCGTCATCCTTTGGAAATAACATGGTCGTGGAAGAATGGTTTACAGGGGAAAGTCTCTGCCGATTTTTCGCAGGCTTATTCACCTCTAGAACCTCGATGCTTCTTGTTTTCCCTTTTACCTTAACATGCGACCAATGCTAGAACCTAGTCCTCTAGAATTCGGCCTTTCCACGCTATGTTGTACAACACTAAATATTCCTGGAGACCCTAAGTCTTGGAGCCTCTCTCTACTCCAGAATCTATGGTGGAGTTCTGTCCACCTTTGAATCTAACGGTTAAGATTTACCTGCACTTAACACATCACTTGGACTTGACTAGAGAGGTGGGGTCCCACACCTAATTCATGTCCAATCCCATGATGCCACATGGAGCTATCTAGACATGCCACATCACCATGATGCACGCGGGCCCGTCTTATCAGATCTTGACACTACAACTGGGGAAACTTCAGTGCTTCGACACGTCGACGCTTCAACCACTTTTCTCTATTTGCAAATCCTCTGGAGTCCTACCACATGGCTCCAACCTTTGGCCCTTTTTGAGCTTGCGTCTTAGCACTCCAAACACCCGAAGTTCTGAAGTCCTGAACTCCTGGAGTAGGTCCCTCTTGCGTACGTGGCATTATGCATGAGTGTACCTACTACCATATGCCACCTGGAAGATACGTGGTGATGACGCCACCTTGACACATGGCACCCATCTCTCTTACCTTATACCATATAGGATGAGTCAACAAGACATATCGCTTAGCCATGAGATGACACGCGTTATCTTGGTCACGTAGTCAGAATCCCACTATGTACATTGGACACGTCATCTGCTGAAGCCACTCCAACCTTCGGCCTTCGAGAAATCTCCACACTTTGTGCCTTACGTTTCTTAGAGTGATACTTCATCGAATTACTTACGCTGGACTCCCACTTAGTCGATCTAATAGAGGAGAATGGATCCCAATGCATCCTCAGATCAACGACTTGCATTACTCCTGATCTCTTCCCCACGATCTAAGGATTAGCGTGATTTCACCACTTTGAGACTTCATGGCTTCACGCTCCTTACAACTCTTAACCCTTATATTTCCTCGAAGGATTACCTGCCAAACGGGTCAAGAAGCGGGGACGACTGCTTGTTGTCGGTTAGTAGTACCGCTTACTCTATCCTTCCACTAGGATCAATCTAATGGTTGAGAAGGGTCCCAAAGGATGCTTAGATCCACGACCCACGTTACTTCGCAAGTTCAGCACTCGTAGGTTCCGACCATTTAACACCCTTTTTCTCCCAGAGTGGTTGACGTCGGACTGACCACGATGTATATCCAACGGTCAAGGGACATCCTGAATATCCTCAGATCTACGGCTCATGTTACTTCACGACTGAGAAGTGGATCAGGGTTTAACAAGGGGATGAATCCCACGATAACGTGTAAATGACCGCCAACTGTCGATCAACCGTCAAGTTACTGGTCCAACAGGTCATCTTTGGGGCATTTAGGACGTTTCAATTTTCATTCACCCGGAGCTCTGGACTCATAGAGTCCCGAATAACTTAGCTCCTTTTTTAGTGTAGAGAAGGGTTCCATGGTCCTGGTCCTATGGAACTTTGTCAATCTCCAGAGGCTACACTCCTAACTCTTAGCCAAAATTTGGTTAAGGTTGTGGGCATGAGCCCGTGGTCTCTTGGACGACTGTTTTGAAGGAAGCGCCTTCCATTTACAGAACTGAAGTTCTATAACAGGGAAAGGTATTTTTGAGGGATCAACTGGACTGTATTAATCCCATGGAGTCTGTCTCGACTCTAGAACTATGAAGATGATCCTTGGAAAAACACCATGAGGATTTTCCAACCAGCGCAGAGGCCAAACTTGTCATCTTATAACCATTCCAATGCAATAGTTTACAGAAGGACAATAAGCATTATTACCATCAATTTCACGCGAGGCACATTTTGACACAATATCATGCCATCACCCTCCTATATCCAGGAGGTACATGTATATCACAAATACAAGCATTCAAATCATGCATTTCAATTTAAGTAAACAGGGTATATGAAATACTTATCTATTACAAGTTGCAGCCAACCAAATGACTGTGGGTGTTCGCCTTTCCACCCAACCATAGTCTTAGAGGAATTCACTCTTATCACTCTAGCCACCCCCTGTGCCAAGCCATGATATCACTAGGGAAACTTTTTCAAATTTCTCAGAGATCCTCTCTCTGTCATAGCCTCTGCGAGGTTTATCAGGTGCTCCCTCAACATCAAGCTCACAACCTTCTTCTCAGATCAGGTTTTCTAGGTTCTCTTTCCAAACTCAATAAAGGTATCGTGGAGGTTACTCTCCTCAACCTCTCTGGAAACAATAGAAGTCTCCCTTCTTCCCCACTGAGATCAGGACCTCCACGAGGTTTATCAAATTCCTTCCCAGGTGGATTTCCTCTACGCAAGAGAGTCCCTTCACAGCTACATTGTCCCTCGACGCCCTCTCTTTCCAGTACCAGTTTCTTTCCAGCCAACACCAAGCCCGCGACCCTCTTTTGCTCCAGTATGGGTTTCATGTCTTCTATGCTCCAGTTCACAACTCTTCCATGAGTTCTTCGATCTTTATATTGCACGTGCTCATGCATTCTTTTCAACAATTATCTTCCGTAGAGACCGGATTCCTTCTCTCGTTCTCTCCAGTAACCATAACAACTTAATTTTTTAGTTCTTCTTCTGAGCTGGAGAACCTCACACACTCTTCTTCTTTCTGAATGGTCCTCCAAACCCATTTTTCTCTCTATCTCCTCTTCTTTCACACTGAAAGGTTATGGACCTATCTTCTTTCCTTCTGCCTTCTTTGTCCCTTTCTTGTCTTACACCACAAGATTTTGTGGGTCAGATCCCCAAATTTATAGATGGGTACTCTACCCATTCTTTCATTAATTTGTGAAGAGTACTTTCAACTACCAACTTGATTGGTAAATGAATTTTTTGGGTTAGAGGACAATCTTGGGTTTTGAACATTTTTAATTTAGCAGAGTATCTCATGGTAGGGGTCATCTCAAGCAGTCATGGTCCCCCTCACTATTCCCTCTCTACAGGTTTCCTCACTCTTTCCTCTAGTGATATCATGGCCAATACTTCAAGGCTTCACCCCCATAGTCAGTTATTAGCAATCTAAACAATAATACATTTACATTGTTCACATGCCATAGCATGGTAATCATAAGTAATGATTAATTACAAGCTGGGGGAAATAGGGGTATTACAACAATGTCTAATATTTGATTTGTGATGTTGAAAGTATGGAAGAAGGGCTGGAGTTAGACTTGTTGGTGTAGTTGTGAGGTTGGAATTTCAATGCATGGGGTTGAGTCCCTAGTTGGAGTTAGGGAGGAAGTTTGGTTCATGATTTCAAGATGCTTGGGGTATGCAGGTTAGTGGTAGAAAACCAGATTCTTGCTTTGGCAGATGAGGCCTTTGGATTTGGGGCTTTGGATAGGTTGAGAGGCTTTAATCTTGATGTTGAAAGTTGGGAAGATGGATAGATTTTTAAATGCACTTCTTCGGAGTTGTGTTGTGAATTTTTTATGCTTGTTGCAATCACCCAGGTAGCTCTCATACTAGTTGCAACAAAGGATGATTGTGTGGAAAATATGAAATGAAGTAATAACCTACAAGTAGCATAACTAATGTTAACTTTAAGACATAATTAATTGAAGATGGGGAGTATGTAATGCCCTGTAATATATATGTAATATATATGTAAATCAATTAATAATAATAATAAATTTATTGTAAAAAGAAAAGAAAAAAAAAAAATCTAAAATAAAATTTAAGGAAAAGGTCAATAAAGAAAAAACTAACTAAAAATGCATGCTTAAGTAAAGTTAAGTGATAATTGCTCGTGCGACAAGTAAAATTTATATATGTTATTTTTTACATTGAAAGAGATGAAAAATAACTATTTAATAATTATTTAGAAGTATAAATATGCAAGAAAAGTTACCTTAAAAATTGTATGAATAATCTTCCTATCTTGCACAATGATAGAACAATAACTATATATATTTTCTCATAACATAACCATACTTAAAAAAAGGTCGTAGACATCTATGATTCCATATATTACATGTTCCATATATTACATGTTGAAGCCTAGACAATACCTTTTGAAGCCTAGACAATACATTTAGAAAGAAGAATTTCAACCGAAGAAGTAACACATTCAAGGCACTAGTAACACTCGTCCATTGCTTTAAATCCCGGGCCTATTTTTTGTGAAGCCGTGCAATAAAGCAAAGAATGATGTTAGGTGGAAGTGGGCATACATACAATGAACATTATACTAGTGAAGTTCTCCCTAATTTAATTACATAAGCTATCAGATGAAGTGACAATAATTGTTGTCTTCAACTTTGGGTTGATACTACATCATATTTAGTATATATATGAGATGGGTAGAGTGAAACTCCATAGATTTAAGTAAACTTTTCCAAAGCCAAGATGGTTTTAAAACACAACTACATTTAACCAATGTTCTTGCTTATTCCACTACTACACAGATTTGACATGCTATGCTTATATTTAGATTTAACTATGTAGAAATCTATTGACAAACCAATCACATAAACATGAAGTTAGTAGTTTTTTTCTACTTGTTTGTGTAATGTTTAGTTATAAAAGGAAGAATAATATTATTATAAGATTAAAAATATTTATTTTTTAAATTTAAAATTAGTTTAATTATTAAAAATATTATTAATTTTTTTTAATTTTTTAAATAAATTTGTAATCATCATTTTAATAAGTTTAATGTATTAATGGTTTATTTTATGTATATATTGTAAAATTTATTTATAAATATGAAATAATATAAAATAATAATAATAATAATAATTTCCATTAAAATATTAAATATTAATTAGATTATTGAAAAACATTTAAAAAAATCTACATTGTTGTTGTCATACACTTTTCCAAATTTACCACAAAATTGGATATAAAATTTATATAAAAATATTAAAATATACATTTATGAGATTGAAAAACTTTGCCACATAAACATGATGTTACAAGGAAGATCTTGTAATAACAAATATACACTATTTGAAAAGAAATAGTATTGTCTCCCGTAATGTAATGGCACGTGAATTTAATTATACTTTTCTTGTCTCAATAGATTTATTAGATGTATACTAGTTGAGGAGAAGTATTATTAACTTATATGATATTATGTTTTATTAGATGCATATTAGTTGGGAAGAAATATTATTAATTTATATGATATTATGTAAATTTAGTTATATTAATTTTAATATTAATTTAATTTTAAGGTTATGGTTAAGTTAGATATTAAATTGGTGTATAAGATTTTATTTTTTTTGTGGGAGAAGGGATTTTTCGGTGCAATGACTTGATTAATAAAGTCTAAGGAAATGTACACATCCTACCTCACTTTGGATTTGAACTTATAACTTTCAAGGAAGAAACACATATTCTTAACCATTAAACCCACCCAAATTATACAAATTTTTAATATTTTTATAAATATAATGTCATCACCTTATAATCAAATTTTATATAACTATGTACTAACACCACCACTTTTGAAAAAAAATGAAAAATGACCATAATTGAAAAAAAAAACAACCCACTTTACTTTGCATACTCAAGTACCTACTATAAAGTAACGACCCTAAAGTTCTTAATAGGCCTCCTTCTATCTCATGCCTTTTGCATCGATTTGCTAGTTGTTCCTAGTACCACCTAGGAGGACATCACTTAGACTTTTGTGTAGGGTGGAGCAGAATCGATTTCACTTTTATGATATAGGCAACCCTATCAATATAGAAAAGTTTGAACTTAGACTTTTGTGTAGGGTGGAGCAGAATCGATTTCACTTTTATGATATAGGCAACCATATCAATATAGAAAAGCTTGAAGGTGGTTCATACTATAGAATCTTTGGATTTTATATAGAGAAGTTAAGAAATGATTTATACTTTAAAGTCTTACATCTCTTAGTTGAGGGGCTTAGCCAATGCTAGAGACTAAATAGAATATATAAATATTTAGATACATAATAAATGTTAGATTAATAATCATGGATATAAGATATAATGACGGGTTTACATATAAGTATAGTCTAAATAAACGAATTCAAATAATGGATAATTTCTTATAAATTATTTGAATCAAATTGACCATCTCTTAACAATTCTTTCTCCTCACTCTATGAACTCCATTTTATTTCTAACTAAACTAACGACATGGTATATAAAATTAGTTGAAGTCGTGTTAGAGAAAAAATTGACTGAATTTATGTCAAAATAAGAATTTTATAAAAATTACTTATCTTAATAATTATCTTCATGGGTCTACACTATTTGATAACCAGTAACTTTGATATATACACTACACACTTAAAAACATATTTTAATAATATTTTTAATTATATTTACAATCTCTTTTTTTTCCAAATATATTATATATTTTTTTTCCAACTGGAAATTTTTTCTATTATATTAAGATATAATATGTTTTCATTTCAGAAAAAGTACAGATTAAATGCAATTGTAGAGTAACTGTGAATAGAGTGAGAACTTTCTCCTATGGCGGTCTCTCGACCAGCTAAGTGAAGAAAATTCTCAATATAGGGTATATACAAGAGACAAAATTGAATTGCTAGTAATTCTGAAGCATAACATCATCTTTTCAAAATACCAGGAAAAAACTACTTAAAGGAGATGAAGGCTGCTCTTAGAAGAGTGTAAGAAAGTGTGATGGTCCCTCATGACCATCTATCCAGTAGTTGTATGTAATTATGCCCTCTTTTTTTTGTAGAGCTTCCTTTGATAACCGATCTGTTGTATTGTTTTGCACCCGAAAGATGTGTTTGTAGCTGAGATTATTAAAAGAGCATTGTAAAGTTCTTATTCGGTCCTTCCAGGCTAAGAGTGAGATACCTTGTAGGTCGCCCTTATTGCTCAGCCACTCGATGATAATTATGGAATCTCCAATAATTTGAAGGGTTTCAATGTGTAGTTTGGATGCCAGAAAGAGTGTGGCCCATGTGCCCAATAGCTCTGCCCTGGTGTTGGTACCCGGGCCATAGTTGAAGGTCCATTTATAGTCAGTATTTTTTGAGGTTTTAATCAAGCCTCCAGCTCCACTCTAAGTGCCATTATTATGCGTTGCTCCATCAAAACATCTAGTGGAAATGGTAATTATGTCATATGTCCATTCCATGTTTTGGCTTTCTATGATATAGTCCATTCCATGTTTTGTATATTCCAAACGTTTTGTATGCAACAGAGCTTGAAGAAGGGATCCCATTTTCAAAGATAGTATTATTCCTATCCAGCCAGATAGACCAACAGGCCAAGGATGGAAGGTGCATACGTCTTTATTCCTTATGAGACCAATGGTCGAAGCAATCCGAGAGGGTGGGCCCATCCCACAATGTTTTGATTTTTAAAACTGAGGCGAGTATAACCCAGACTTTTCTGGAAAATATGCACTTGATGAAAAGGTGTTCTGCGGATTCTGAATCCTTGTGGCACAAATGGCATATATTTGGCCCAATCCAGCCCTTCCTTTGCAATAAATCCTAGGTATTGAGCTTCTGTGCAGTTAAAATCCAGGTAAAAAACTTGATTTTGGGTGGAATATGCCAATTCCATATATGTTTTCTTCATCCGGTAATCTTAGTATGCCAGCACGTATTTGAAGAGGCTGTGTATGTGTTTTCTATCGTTAAAAGATCGGAGTGATCACCTCTATACCAAAGGATTCGATCCTCCATATCTGTGAGATGTATTCCTGATAGAGTGAGGGTCGCGCAAAATGTGTTCCAGATAGTTGTATGCTCTGCGCTGAGTTCTAGAGATTCACCTGTTCGCCATTGGTCAAGCAAAGCCTCTGGTCTGTTGCAGTCCTTTGCTTGATATAGAAAATAGAAATTTTTAGAATGTAATTTATCCAGCATTTGATGTGGGAAGTTGCAGGCGGCATCCATGCCTAGAATTCGATCCCTGCCAAGAGTGATGGAGTGGTCAGAGCTAGGGAGCCAACAGAGCCATCGTGTAAGAAAATGTTTTGATTTTAATAATTTCTTCCAAATGAAAGATGTCAACCTGTAGGTAGCAATATACATATGCAACCAGTTGTTTATAGAATGATTTCTAAGATATTTGTCCCTTATTATGGAATGCCAAATGCCTGGTAGAGTCAGCGTGCGCCAAAGAGAATTGGCAGCAAGAGCTTGGTTGAATAGATAAATGTTCTGAAATCCCTAGCCTCCTTTTTGTTTAGGTTTTGCTAGATCTTTCCAAGTACAGAGGTGTTGTCGGGAGTGATCAGAGAAGCCTCACCACAAAAATTTTAAAAATAATTTACGGAGATTTGAGAGGACTGCAGCTGGGATAGCAGCCAAGGCCATCCAATAGACAGGATGACCTTCGAGGACAGATTTTATAAGAGTGTACTGGCCTCCAAGAGATAGCCATCTCGTACACTAGTGGCCAATCTTCTTTTCAATTTTGGCAAGTAACCAGTTCCAATCCACCAACTTGTATGAATATGCTTTTAAGAGGTAGCCCGGGTAGTTGAGTCTGGAAGAGAGATGGTAGAAAGAATAGGGAAAGATACCATTGAGTTGTTCTAAAGAGTGTTGTTGAAGATTTGAAAAATGGAAGGATGATTTCTCCCAATTGATCGAAAGTCCCATGGCGCTGCAAAAGATTTTTAAAATCTCACTAATCTTCTTCCATTCTTGCAAGGAATCAATTGTCATGATGAGGACGTCATCTGCGAAAAGGAAGTGTAGTACCCTGATGGTTCTGGATACCTTTATACCTGATATCTTTCCCTCTGCTTGACCTGATGTGAGAAGCGGACTCAAGGCTTCCATAGCCAAAATAAAGAGCAGGGGTGAGAGGGGACAGCCCTGCCGCAGTCCTCTGCCAATGCGAAAGAAGGAAGAGGATTCACCATTGACCAAGATGGCAAGATTTGCATTGACCACACAACTCATAATCCACTTAATCAGAGAGTGGTTGAACCCTATCTAAGTTAAGGTCAGTCTGAGAAAATCCCAGTCAATGCAATCAAATGCTTTCTTGAGATCCAATTTAAGAATAAACACCTTTGATTTTTTGGAATTGATGGTATGAAAGCACTCCTGGGCAGTGAATCTACCGACCTTTTAAAAAAACAAATTGTTCTTTCGAAAGAATCCGAGAGAGGGTAGGTTTAATCCTCGTAGAAATAATTTTTTATATGAGTTTATAATAGAGGTTATAGAGAACAATGGGTCGATAATCACCAAAAGAAAAGGTGGAGGTAGATTTAGGAATAAGAGTTAGAAAGGTTGAGTTTATGGCATCTGCCACCTTTCCATTTAGTTTAGAATTCTCCACAAGCTCCAGGAGGTCTGGGCCAACCAAATCAAAAAAGTGGAGATAGAATTCTACCGTCCAACCATCTGGACCTGGACTTTTATCCTTAGAGAAAGATTTTAGTGCAGTCAAAATCTCTGGTAATGTACAAGGACAGTCAACCAAAAGTGAATCGTCCTCAGTTGCAGTACGAGTATAGAGGCTAGCTATAGAAACCGATGTTTGCAGATTCACAGAGGAGTTTGCCTCATTAAAAGGTTTGAAATAATTAACTGCAGTTGATTTTAAAGCAGGTTGTCCTCTATGACAAGTGCCTTCCCCATCTACTATTTCCCAAATGTAGTTGTTTCTCTTACAATAGCTTTCATATTTGTGAAAGAATTTAGTATTGATATCACCTCTTTTAAGCCAATCAGTTCTGCATCGTTGCTTCCAAATTGTTTCTTCTTTTTGTAGGAGAAAATTTCTCTCTGTTTCAAGATCTTGTATAATATGACTGCTATCTTCTAGTGTACCCAAATTTAATTCTGCAAGTAGAAGAGACTGAATTTTTGTGTCAAGTTCTAACAGTCTTTGTGTATTGTGCTTCCGGTTGTTGGCTACCCAAGTTTTGGTGCGGGCTTTAAGGCATTTGATTTTCCAGATAAAGCGATGTTGAATGCAAGATTCTGAGAGGAATTGTGGATCCTTCCAAACATCTGCAACAATTGTGTTGTATTCAACTTCACGTAGCCATCCTGAATTAAATTTGAAAGGATATGCAATCATATGCTGGGAAGTGTCTAGATGTAAAACTATTTGGGCATGGTCTGATACAAATGGATAGCTCAACCAAGTGCCAATTCTATCATCTGTCAAGATGAGGCGATCATAAATGAGGAAGCGGTCGAGTCGCTTAGAAATGGAGTCATTTCCATTTCGCCCATTCCGCCAAGTAGGAGCCAAAGTATTCGACTCATAATCCACCAGGTTGTGTGCTGAGAACAAGGTAGAGAAAAATTATGCTAGAGCATCCTGGATTGCATTTACCCCCCCAAAATTCCCCAACATAAGTAGTGAGGTTGAGATCACCTGCAATAATTAAATTTCCAAGATCAAGAAGTCCCCGAGCTTCAATCTTCTCCCTAAAATTATGTCTATCGGAGCAGGGGCCATAAACATTGAGAAGATTGTAAATTTTGTTGTTGTTCCAAGAAGTTCCAGACAGTAAAATGCCCCCACAACAAAGAAAGAGGGAGAAATCATACCTGGCTGGGTCCCAAGTCACTGCCAAACCCCCTGAGGTACCAAGAGAGTTAACTGTACATGTATGCCAATTAGGATAAAACTGATTTATGAATTCTCTTTCCTTTTTACTGTCAACCAGAGTTTCTTGAAGAAATATCATGTCAGGTGAAGTAAGTGATAAGAGTCTTCTGAAGGAGGCAAATTTTAGGAGGCCCCCCATCCCTCTGATGTTGAGGGAGAGCAAGATCATGGATTTTCTCTTGCTAGGGATTTCATGCCTCTAAGCGCCCCAATATCAGAAGAAGAGTTTGAAGAAGTCACCAAAAGTTTTGATGTGTTTCCCTCCTTGCGACGGGCACTACGAGTTTTAATCGACGAATGTTTAAAGCCATGCCCTCTAGACCAAGTATAATCTTTATCAGCCAATGAAGATGAAGTCTCAGATGATCCTAGGCCGAGATCTACAGAAGGCAGGTTTAGTAAAGATGTACCTCGAAATCTAGGCAAGGGTGTAGGTGAGAGTACTTCTTTGTAGGATGGAAGCAAAGTATCCAAAACAACACCAAATGTGCTAGCAATAGGCTCTGTATCTCTAAGTCCCGGTAGACTATATGTCTCCACCTGCTCTATGGTTAGATCACTTGAAATCTCAGTCACACAATGTAACACCCTGTTTCCCCCAATTTGTAAAAATAACTGGACTAGCCAGAACCGTGGCAAACTCATGGATGTGAATATGTGATGTGAATGGACCTTATGGAAAAGGTCAAAGAATGTGAATAACATTATGAATTTGTATTGAAGGACTGCTGAGAGGGGATGTGTAGAAAAAGAGACCACGATGGTGGTGGAAAGCACCTGGAAAGGTGGCGTTAACTTCCACCGAGAATTAATACCGTATTTGGACTTCACTGGCCCGGAAAACCAAAAGCGGCTCGCTGGCCCCGAATTAAATGTCTTGCAGCCTGGCAAGTTGATGGCTCCTCAAGAATTAATGAGGGATGGGGAGGTGAACCGCCCATCCGTAGAGCCATCATGACTGACCAGTGTGAGGGAAATTGCGCCACACGCAACCTCGCAAGAGGATAAGGCATGGGTAGAAGCGATTGGGGGCAGACGCGAGGGGAGGAAGAGAACTCTGGCAATACGCAGAGTGAGTGATAGCAGAGAGGAAGGAGAGTAACCTTCACTCCTAGTCACTGGAAAACAGAGATGCAGTCTCACAGCATCGTGGTCTCAGCTCGGGGGTGGCTAGTGGTAAATCCGTTGGGAGTCACTGAGCCTACGGTTGGGTGGAAACAATCACCCCTCTCAGCAGTTGCTTAACCCCTGGTGTTATTTCTGATAAGTGTTTTGCCTCTGGAATCTTGAAATATATATGTTTATTCTGATAACTATGCCCATAAGCTGTGAAACTGTGAATGATTTCATTGTAAGAATGTTTGTATGGTGTTTTGATCAATACTGGTAGATGCATGTTTATAATGGAAAGACTACGTATGGCTTATGTCTTCATAAATCGCTATTTATATGCTTACTGACCTAATTTAGACCACATGTCTGATTCGTGGGAGAAAGGTACCCTTATATGCCTCAGATAGTACCCCAGGTAAGAACCTCCCCATACAGATACCTTCCTTGAAAAGCCCATCAAGAACCGGGAAAGCGAATGTGAAGGCGTAAGGCCTTAGTAACCCTGCATGAGGAGGAACGATCCTCTTGAAAACCCGGGATGACAGCATAAGGATGAAGTATCGTATCGATGGATGAGATTCCGTCAGGAGATCTGTGGTCACTCACGACCGTTAGATCGGAAGAAGAAGATGGGGTGTTAAGTGCCTTAACCCTGATAGGTATTAATCAACGAAAGAGATTCCATCGGGAATCACAGAATCAGGAATCCTGATGACAAGAGTTCAGGATTTTCCATGGTGAAAACCCCGGAATATATTCGAGCCATCCAAATGACAGAGGCCACGTGTCGTAAGATTACCCATTTCGGGGAATTGGGAATCGCGGAATCAGGAATCCTGATGACGAAATTTCAAGATTTTCCATGGTGAAAACCCCGGAATAGATCTGAGTCGTCCGAATGACGGAGGCCACGTGTCGTAAGATTACCCATTTCAGGAAATCGGGAATCGCGAAATCGGGAATCCTGATGACGAGAGTTCGGGATTTTCCATGGTGAAAACCCCGGAATAGATCTGAGCCGTCTGAATGACGGAGGCCATGTGTCATAAGATTACCCATTTTGGGAAATCGAGAATCGTGGAATCGGGAATCCTGATGACGAAAGTTCAGGATTTTCCATGGTGAAAACCCTGGAATAGGTCTGAGCTGTCCGAATGACAGAGGCCACGTGTCGTAAGATTACCCATTTCAGGAAATCGAGAATCGCAGAATCGGGAATCCTGATGACGAGAGTTCAGGATTTTCCATGGTGAAAACCCCGGAATAGATCTGAGTCGTCCAAATGACGGAGGCCATGTGTCGTAAGATTACCCATTTCGGGAAATCGGGAATCGCGGAATCGAGAATCCTGATGATGAGGGCTCGGGATTTTCCTTGGTGAAAACCCCGGGATAGATCTGAACTGTCCGATTGACGGAGGTCACGTGTCATGAGATTACCCATTTCGGGGAATCAGGAATCGCGAGATCGGGAGTCCTGGTGACGAGAGATCGGGACTTTCCATGGTGGAAATCCCGGGACAGATCTGGACCGTCCGATTTACAGAGGTTACGTGTCAAGAGATTAACTGCAACGGGAAACCAGGGATCGAGAATTCGGGAGTCCCATGATCGAGAGTTCGGACTCTCATGATGATAAACCCGATGAACGAACGAGATTCTTTCGGAGGATCTCAGGGTCTGTGACGACCGTTATATGTGAGGAAGAGATGTTGGCTTTAAGCCGAGGCATGAATGCACATTAAGGTAAGTAACGAGCAGATCTAGACGGCCATAGTCCACCTGCCTAGATCTACGGCTGAGGTTTCATTCCGGAGCCCCCTTGCTATTCT
>SNQJ01S0121166.1:7248-21782 GCA_010110895.2 Picea sitchensis
GCCCAAAAAATATTTGACAAACTTTTCTCTTTGAGAAGTGTTCTTGCCATATTCATTATTGTCTGATTTTTCCTTTCAGCCACTCCATTCTGTTGTGGAGTATACCTGGTTGTTGTTTGCATGATAATGCCTTGTGATTTGCAAAAATTTGCAAATTCATTGGAGTTGTATTCTCCTCCTCCATTGGACCTGAGAACTTTTATATATTTGCCACTCTGTTTTTCATCTTCTGCTTTGAATTCCTTGAATTTTGCAAAATTTTCAGACTTATGTCTGAGAAAATAGATCCAGATTTTCCTGCTAAAATCATCAATAAACATTAGAAAGTAAAAGCTACGACCTATTGACTCAGTTTGCATTGGTCCACATAGGTCAGTGTGAACTAGATCAAGATGTTGTTTGGCTTGATTGGATGACCGTGAAAAACTAGTTCTCTTATGTTTTCCACGTATGCAAGACTCACATGGGGAATTTTGTTCTCTGAAGATGGGAATACCTTTGACCATGGAGTGCTTCTAAAGAAGACTTAGACTCTTAAAGGGTAGATGTCCAAATCTTCTATGCCAAACCATTGTTTCATTTAGGGTGGATGCACTTTGTGCATATGGTTGAATCAGATTTGCAGTTTTGAGTGTAAGGGTAAACATCTTATTCTGAGTCATGTGGATTTCAGAAATCAATTTTCTGTTGGGGGTGTTATCAAATATCTTACAAGATGCTCCCTCAAAGAGTACCTTATAGCCATGTTCAATGAGCTATCCTACACTTAGCAGATTATGCTTCAGATCTGGAACATGATAAACATTGTTTATGTCCTTATTTACATTTTATTTAGTAAGAATAGGAACAGTTCCTTTTCCTTGAACTTTGACTAAGGAATCATTTCCAAGTGTAATATCAGATGAGATTGAAGAATCAATGCATGAAAGTAATTCTTTGTTACCTGTCATGTGATTGCTGCATCCACTGTCCAACAACCAAAGATCTTTAGGTTGTTTTACAGTCTTGTGGCATGAGAGAAACATACCTCCTGAGGTTTCTCCTGTATGATTTGACACATGTGCTCTGCCTGAGAGCTAATCTTCTTGCTTCTTCCTACATTCAGATTCATAGTGCCCATACTTTTTGCAGTAATAGCATTGTATGTTTGATTTCTCATTTGATCTTCTCCCTCTGCCTCTTTGAGGATGGAAACTCTAATTCAGATTATGTTGTTTGTGTCCTTGGAAGTGTTGATTCGGGTGTCATTGTATGTTTCCTCCACTAGAATGAGGGTTACTTTTCTTTCTCCCTCTTCCTTGGTGACCTTTGCTTCGCCCTCTGCCACTCCCTCTGCTGAAGAAGAATCGTGTTTTGAAAGAATTGGAGATTGACTCATCTGTAAGATGCAGTCTAGTCTCGTGTGTCACCAGAGAACCAATTAGTTCATTTGTTGAAAAACGTGACAGATCCTTGGATTCAAGGATTGTTGTAATGACCATTTTGAATTTCTTTGGTAAACTTTTGAGGACTTTCTCAACAATGCATTGATTAGTGATGGCTTCACCATTCAATCTAATCTGGTTCACGATTCCCATGACTCTGGTCATAAATTGATCCACATTTTCAGACTCTATCATTCTCAGAGTCTCGAATTGTGTCCTCAAGGTCTACAGTTTGACTATTTTGACCCTGTCATTTCCCTGGTAGGCTGATTTAAGGATGTCCGAGGCCTGTTTCGAAGTACCAGCGCCTATGATTTTTGAGAAAATCGAGTCATCCACTGAATTTTGAATCCAAAATTTGGCTTTATTTTCTCTGTTTCTTTGAGTTGCCTGAGAAATTCTCTGTTGGTTTGTCATGGCAGAAAGGTATGCTGGATCTAGTTCCACATATCCAAGATCCACTGGATCCCAACACTCTTTTGCTTGCAAGAACGACCTCATTCGAAGAGACTAGAACTCATAGTTCTTTCCAAGAAGTATCGGGCCTTGAGTGGGTTCTAAATTGCTAGACGTTTCCATTTTAAAGAGTTTGAACAAAATAGAAAAGAAATGTTTGGTTAATTTCATATTTACCTATCTCTTGCGCTTAAACTAGGTCTGTTGATTTCTTGTAATGACTTCGGAACTCTAGGATTCAATATTTCACGAGTTTCGACTTCGCGAGTTTTGGCTTCGCGATTCTGACTTCAGGACTTCGTTATATGAGTCCTCCGAACCCTTGTCTCTCTAACTTCCGATCGCCAAAACGCCAAAGAGAGATTAATGGCCTTGGATTGGCCCTTAGTCTCGATTCAATGTGACCACACGCCTAAATGTTAAAGCGCTACTGGATTTTCGTGAATCGGGGAATCGCAATGCCTTTGTCGGTTCTTTGTCCCTCAATTTGTTGAAATCCAAAGTATTCTAGCTCTTATTCAAACGCCTTTTTGGGATTTCGCGTTTCGGGACTTCAGGAGTTTGGCTGTGATGATCCTAGGTCCTTCGGACTCCCAGTGTGTGAAATGCCAAAATTCTCCCTTGAGCAATCAACAGTCCAGATCCTCCGATGATCTGACAGTCCAAATCCTTTCGGGATTTCGCGAATCAGTATTTCGCGACTCTTGAACTCTCGTTACGACGTTCTCCAAACCGCAAACTCCAAAATGCTGAAATTTTGATGGCGCTTGGATCTGCTGCCACCTGTCCTCTGAGATGGATGGTCCAGATGATTTCAGGATTTCGTGATTCGTTATTTCGCAAACTCAGAACTCTTGTAACAGAGTTTTCTAGAACGTGAACTCCAAAATGCCGAAATGAGATGGCACTTGGATCTGTTGCCACCTGTCCTCTGAGATGGACGGTCCAGATAATTTTGGGATTTCACGATTCACGTATTCTCAAGGCAGTCTTCTAACCTTTACACCCTGCGAGTCAGTGAAATGACGAGATCTCGACATATGTCCTCCTTGATGGATGGTCCAGATGATTTCAGGATTTCGTGAATTCGCAAGTCAAATTTTCTCCTATGCGCTCTAGAAGACTAAACCTCGTGCACTTTCTCACGGATCTGATGGCTGGTGGTCCTCTACGTGAAATATAACGACTGAAATTCTTTCTCCTTTTCTACGCTCTCCTCATCACTTCTGAACTGGATTTTCGCCTCAGATCTTTTCGCAGGATGGATCTTATGACTGCGACGGCTAATCTTTGTTGCTTTCGCAAGTTCTTTACTGTCTTTGCAAGGATTTTCTCCTGCGGAAGAAAAATCCATGAATCTTTCAAAGATTTGAAAGAATTTCACGAGTTCTTTGAATCTTATTGTTCTCTACAACAATCTTTGATGGATTTGAGAGAATTTCATAAATTCTTTAAACGGTTCTTCCTTCTTCAACAATGTTTCACGAATTTGAATGAATTTCTTTGAATTCTTCAAATGTTCCTGCCTCCTGCACCTCTTCTTCGTGAAGCTTTGATGAATCTGAAATTGTTCACGAATCTTTAAACTTTCTCCTTCTGCAATCTCTGCTTCCTCGATCTTTTGAGCGTATAGCGCTCTACTTCCTCGTGGGAGCTTCCTGCGATGATCTTTTGAGAGGATGACGGACAACTTTCCAAGCCTTGTGAAGAGACTATGTCCCATGCTCTCGTGATCTGTGTAAGCCTTGTGCTAAGAGGATCGTGTTTCTCTCCAGCCTGTGTGAAGAGGCTTACTATTGGAGCTCTGATACCATGATAAATTGTGAAGCAAGAAATGCAGAGAGAAAAGAACAGAGCAGAAAACTATATTCAGTATATTAAGAATGTAAGAAGAAAATACAATGAGAAGAGTTAATGAAGATGTTATGTGCAAAAGGAAAATAGCTGAGCTAAATAGGATGAAGCAAATCAAGAAAAGAAAGTACAGCTAGCCAGGACAACTGGCAGTGTATAGTCAGCCTGTTGAGGTTACATTATATTTAACAGATATGTCCCGGGAATTTCTATTCTATCACAACTTTATTAGACTCTTCAATAAGATTGCAGCACTTGAATACACAAGCTTTGAGACATTTGTTACATGCAATAGTAAAGGACAATGATGCAAATGACAAAATGGAGGTCTTCAAGATATGTTTGCAAAATAATTTACCTATGGAAATGCGTGAGCTCATTGACAGCAAGAGAGAATATGTGTGATGCTTGCATTTAGGTCAAGAAAGTGATATTTACATTGGCACGAACCTGGGATATCTGAATTTAACTATTCCTGGAGAAGAAAGATGGGCTACTATATTCAAAGTTAATGGCAAAGAGCCCATTGTTTGGGATATTTGAATTTAACTATTCCTGGAGAAGAAATATGGGCTATTATATTCAAAGTTAATGGAAAAGAGCTCATTGTTTGTTTGGATGTATTGGTCATGGAGTCCCATAATTCTCCATCCTTAAAAAACGATTTGATGGGAAAGGAGTGAGTGTTGTGCAACTTGTATCTAGTAATATTAAACATGAAATCTCATGATCTCTTATTTGGTCTGCTGAAAGAAAGAGGCAACTTATTGGGATTCACTTGTGTAAGTCCTCAGGGCATAGGCTTGTTGTTACAACAAATCCAAAAGAAGGATTAAAATTATGGCTGGTGGAATGTCAATAGACCTTTCAATAATGGACTTGACTCATAATTTGCAATCTATATTGGTAGGTTTGGGTCCATTTCCAAATGTTGTTGCTAAATTTTGATGGTTAGTAAATTTGTCACAAAAGTAGAGTGCCTTATATTCTTTAGGTTTAAATGTAATTTATAGACCTATGAAGGCCATATGGTAGCTTCAAATTATTGTGACCCGATGTGAAACAATGGTGCATTCATAAGGTAAAATAGGCTAGGATGAATCATTTTCCACTTGCATCATAAGGCATTGCATTGATCAACGTCTGAATGGATGTTGATACATTCATTGAGTGAAGAGTATTTGCAAAATGATGAATGCATTTAAGATGAGGACTTGGAAATAAGTTCATAGCATCTTCACTTTATAACTATATATAGGGAAACTAACAAATTGTTATAAATGCAGGAATTAGTGGAGAATTAAATGCCAACACACTCCTCTCCTCTATTTTCTATTTTCTATGAGGAGTGGGACACTTCATACTTGATGTGTCAAACTTCCTCAATACATCTCATCTTCCTTTCTATTCTTGTAAAGCAGTTGAGCAGTTACTCAAAGATAGGCAGAATCTCAACGTGCAAAAGAAGATAAAAAATAGAATTGAATACATTGTAGGGGATGGGGATTTTTGCAGCTTGGAGGCTAAGCTTCACCAGCCCAAGGGGTCACTATATTCATTGAAGATAATTCATCCTCCATTTTGTAGAATTTGTATCTATCTCAGTTTATGTATTTTTCTTTAGTCTATCAAGAACTTTTCTTCCAAGTCTCTATGAACTCATGAATAGCTTTCTTCAAGTATGAAGATTAATGTTAATGTTGAAGATTTATTCTCAATATTTTTTCTATGGTTATATTTGAGTATTATGCAAAGCAGTGACTTAGTTCAAATACTTTCTATTCTTCAGTATCCTGCTTTGAATTATCTGAATTCAAGGTTATCCAATCTATATTGTTACTTTTGAACTGTGGGATTTGTGTGAAATTGTCCAATATGTCCTATTGCATCTATTAGATTCATTTGAATGATACCCATATGTTTTCTATCATATCAAAGAGTGTCTTTTTCTGAATTCAAGGTTATCCAATTGATATTGTTACTTTTGAACTATGGGATTTGTGTGAATATTGTCCAATATGTCTTCTTGCATACTATTGGATTCATTTCAAAAATACCCATATGTTTTCTATCGTATTAGTAAATGTTAATGACTTCCACCCTCATTAGTATTTCTAATATTTTAGTGTATCCTTTGAGTGATGAGGATTTTCATTCTATTCTTATTGGTACTTAATACGTATCCCATCTTTTAACTTCTACATCTTTCATCTAGTCAACTTTATATTTCTGCAATATGGGATGTTGTGTCTAGTTTGCACTATTACTCCAACAACATTTTACCCCACTATAATTGAATTATAGAATTGAAATTTGTATGAGGGAGTTGTTGCTAAAGTGACACTGGATAGCTAGCAGTTGAATATATTTGAGGGTTACCCCCCCCTGGCGCAAGACCCAGCTTGAGGCCTAAAGTGAGGATATTTTCAAAGCCTCTATAACATTCATTGGAATTAATTACTAGCTAGGAAAAACCTTAGGAACAACATCCTTTTTGGCACCATTGCTAGGAATAGAAATTGAAATGTTTCTTTCCCTAGGAAATGGCACTGACAAGGTTTTGATTCTTGGTGATGAACAAGAGTAGAACCATAGAAGAAGTGCTACTTGGATATGTTTTAGTTTTAACCTTGTCATGATTTCATGAGCTAGCAAGAAACAAAAGTGTTGAATTCCACCATGATATATATTGTAATGATCAAAGCTACATGACGCCTTCAGAGAAAACCAGTGTTCCATAACGAACCAAAGTACATTGAGATCAAGCATTACATTCTCCGTGATGAAGTCCAAAAAGAGAAGTGGTTCTCCAATATATCTCCATAAATGAGAAGATAGCGGATATTTTGGTAAAACCTTTGTCCAAGATGAAAATTTTGCAAGCCAAGGCTTGCGGAGATGACTTCCTTATTGAAAAAGGAAGAGGTTACTCCCAGGTTGGGAGGGAGCACTAATGTGTTATTGATTTATGGAAAGTCATTTTTCGGCTCAAAAAATGGTCCAGGATGAGCAGTTCCTTTCCATTTCAAAAAGTGGTTTGAGATTTCTAACAGATAGGCATTTTCCATTTCGAAAAATGGTCCAGATCGGATAGTCATTTTCGTAATGAAAATGGTTTCATAGATTGTTGATGTACCATACACAGTGATTCCCCTTGTGTCCAGTGTGGGGGAATGGTCTAGGACTATCAATCTTGTTGGCAGTCACTCTAAGTAGTGGTCAAATAGAATGTTCCACCTCGCCTGGCAATCATTCTTTCGAAGTTCACAGTTGTGAGCAATTTCGAAGAATGGTCTGGTTTGGAGGTTGTTGCAGGACAATAATTTCCAGTAGGAAATGTTCCAGACAATCATTCCCTAGGGAAGACTCATTCTATCCAGGTTTCACTATGTTTAGTTCCGGAGGAATGGCCCATTTACGTGAATGGGCTAGGTTCAACAATCAGGGACATGCATTCCCTAAGGCATACTCATTCTCTCCAGGTTGCACTATGACTAGTGCCGGAGGAATGGACCAGTTAGGTGAATGGACCAAGATCATAAATCAGGGACAATTATTCTTCTATGCTTGAGAAGAATAGTCCAAATAGCCCATGGATGATGTTTTACCTTCTGAGGGAAGATGCTCTTCCAGATCTCACAGATGTGAGTGGAATAATGTCCCAGATGACTCAGTTTATATCATGATATTGTTTTATGCAGGTTGATATCAGATGATATGATCATTATGGAGACTGTATGTCTCTGGACAGTAGATGTATGCTATTGTGGTGGATGTGTTCCACTGGTTGTGACTATGTGTCATTGGTTAAGTAGTCGTGTGCTACTTGGTGTGGTTGTGTACCACTCAATAGTAGTTGTGTACTACTATGGATAAACACAGTTGTGTTCTAGTGAATGGCATTGTTTTGATTTCCATGTAGACTATCAGTAGTGTTGAAAATGATTATCATCTAGATGGATAGTTAGTGTTCTGATGGACATACATTCTCCAAATGAAAAATGGTCCAGGACATTTATTCTTCTAGGACGTATGTCTGGATTAGAAGAATATTCCTTGTAGCCCATGGTGTGGCTTCCAACATCTGTTGGAGTAGTTATTCTTCTAGGACATATGTTCAGATTAAAAGAATGGTTCTTGTATCACTTTGTGGAGTGAGTGACTTATTCAACATAATTCTTGATTACTTAGATGGAGTAAGGATTCGAGAAATGATGTAGTTGATGCTATCAGATGATATTGATAGTGATGATGGTGCTCGTGATCTAATCATGAGTTAGCTTGTATGGCTATGATGATTCTACCGATTGAATGGTATGTTTGTTCTTAAGACCATTGCTTTCAATACCTCCCTAGCTAGGAGGAAGTGTTGGTATTATGGTAGCTGTGGGAGGTATTAACCTCCACGTGTAACCCTGACTAGAATAGAATATTTTGGGAAGCAAGAAGAAACCCTAAAGACTTGGACATAACCCTAGAAGAGAATTCGACTAAAGAGAATATTTTATATTGATTATTTAGCCTCCAAAAGGAGAAGTCAGCCCAAAAAACTTAGAGAGAAGAGTATAAATAAAGGGTGCCAGAGTTCATTTGAGACACACATCTCATAACTGCATAAATGTAAGAGTGTGCACTGCATAAATTGAGTAAGTGTGCAAGTCTAGAGAGTAGTTGCAGTTGCAACTACTGCAACCTATATTCTCAGTTTAGGCTTGGACTTTCTATTGGTTATGGTTTGGATTTTCTTCCTTGTGTGCTAGCTCTGGAGAGAGGTATGCTAAATTGATTAGCTATTAGGCCTAGGTTTTGCTTGCAGAATTATTCTCTGTCAAGGTTAAGGTGCTCGGGGGTGGCTATGGCCTATGGTTGGGTTATAATATTACTATATTGTCTATGGTTAAATGAGTACACCTATTATTTCTAACAAGCGGTACCAATGTGATCAATGTTTATTTTTTGGGATATTGAGAAAGTTTTTTGGTGATGGGGTGAGTGGGTCCACCAAAAAGGACTTACTGGAGAGTGGTACCAATGTGATTATGTTAGAATAAAAGAGATGTGCTCATTTTTCCATATAAAATATCTCAATATTGTCACCCAACCATAGGCATGTAGCCACCCCTGAGCACCATAACCTTGGTAGATAGAATAATTATGGAAGCAGTACCATAACCAAAACATAACCAAGAGATATCATATCTCTCTTTCTCCAAGAATAGCGCACCAAACAAAAATTCCATAAACTAGAAACCAAGACCAAAATCCCAGTTGCAGTAGCTGCAATTGCACTCCTTCTCCAAACTTAAGCACCACTTCTCTTGTGTGAGTTGTGAGAGTGTGTATGACCAAATGAGCTCAAGCACCCTCTATTTATAGTGATCTTTGTCTCCTTTCCATTATGAATTATTCTTTTATAGGACAATACTTAAATATTAATTCTTCTAATGAACCGACATGTCTTCTAGGGTTTCTATACATATGTTTAGGGTTTCTCTAGCTTATAGAACATTCTAATCTGGTCAGAGGTTATACATGGAGATTAATACCTCCCGCAACTACCATAATATCAACACTCCCTCCTAACTAGGGAAGTATTAAAGGAAATGGTCTTGAGCACAAAAATATCATTCAACCGACAACATCATCATAGCCACACAAGTTATCTCATGATCACATAGATCAACTCATGAGAAACATCACCACTACCAGTATCATTTGATAGCATCAATTTCATCATCTCTTGAAGACATACTCCATATGAGTAATCAGACATGATGTTGAATAATTCATTTAATCAACAAAGTAATAGAAGAACCATTCTTTTATTCCAGACATAAGTCTTAGAAGAAAAGTTGTCCCAACAGATGTTGAAAGCCCTGCAATGGGCTACAAGGATCATTCTTCTAATCTGGACCTACATCATAGAATAATGTTAGTCCTCCTAGATAATGAAATCCACCCCATGGGATATGAGGACCATTCTTCTATCTAGACATACGTCCTATAAGAATGAATGTCCTGGACTATTTTCCCTCTGACCACTACTGTGAACTCGGGGAAAATGTTTGTCTTGTACCAATATTTCCACTCTGGTCACTACTGTGAACTCAGGGAGACATGCCATTCTTCTAATCCAGACATACATCTTAGAAGAATATTTTTCCATGGTACATCAATAATCTTTCAACCTGGACCATTCTCTATAGGGAGAATATTTTTCCACCAACAATCTTTCAACCAGGACCATCCTCCATGGGGAGGATGTCTGTCCACCAGAAATCTATCTTTCCTGGACCATTCTCTGCCTAGATAATGTATGTCCATCAACACATTGACTATCCATATATTTGGTGATCATCTCCAACACTATTTGTATTCTCCTTGGTAATTAGAACAATGTCATTTAATATAACACAATTATGTCTATACATAGTAGTATACAACTACTATCCAATGGTACATAACCAGTCCTAGTAGCACACTACTACTAACTAGTGACTCGCAATCACTACCAGTGGATCACATCCACCACAGTAGCATGCAGCTACTATCCAGAAACATACAATCTCCACAGCAATCATATCATTTGATATCAACCTACATAACAATATCATGATACAAACTGAGTCATCTAGATCATTCCTCAGCTCACATCTATGAGATCTGTAAGAGTATATTCCCTTGGAAAGTTAAACATCATCCATGGGCTATCTGGAATATTCTTATCAAACATAGAAGAATAATTGTCCCTGATTTCTGAACCTGTACCTTTCACCTAACTGGGCCATTCTTCCGACACTAATCACATTTCAACATGGAGAGAACGAGTCTTCCCTAGGGAATGACTTTCCCCGATTGATGAACCTAGACCATTCACCTAATTGGGTCATTCTTTTGGCACTAATCATAGTGAAACCTGGAGAGAATGAGTCTTCCCTAGGGAATGACTGTATGGACCATTTCCTATGGAAAGGATTGTCCTACACCAACCTCCTATAACAGACCATTCTTTGAAACTGCTCAAAACTGTCAACTTCAAAATAATGATTACCTGGAGAGGCAGACCATTATGCTTGACCACTACTCAAAGTGACTGCCAATAAAAATGATTTTCCTAGACCATTCCCGCACACTGGCCACAAGGGGAATCTTTGTCTATGGTACATCAACAATCCATCAGACCATTTTCATTACAAAAATGATTGTTCGATCTAGCCCATTTTCTGAACTGGAAAATGACTGTTCATCAGAAATCTTGGGCCACTTTCTGAACTGAAAAGTGACTGCCCATCCTGGACCATTTTCCAAACTGGAAAATGACTATCCATCAAGAATCTTGGACCACTTTCCGAACTGGAAAATGATTTCCCAACCTGGACCATTTTCCAAATTGGAAAATGACTGTCCATATATCAATAACATATTAGTGCTCCCTCTCAACGTGGGGGTAATAACTTCCCTTTCCAATAAGGAAGTCATATCCATGAGTTCAAATTGTCCCTTAAGTACGCAAACTTTTCATCTTGTATATAGGCTTTACCAAAATATGTGTTACCTGCTCATTAGTGGAGATATACTGGAGAACTACTTGTCCCCTCTAGACTTTATCACGGAGAAAATAGTACTTGATCTCAATGTGTTTCAATCTGTCATGGAACACCAGGTTGTATGATAACTTCACACAGATCTGGTTATCACAATATATTATGGTCGAATCTAGCACCTGATCAAGTAGTTCAAAAACCATCGTATAGAGCCACACTACTTTTGTACAAGCATCACAAGCTACAATATACTCTACTTCTACAGTGCTAAGTGCAACCAAATTTTGTTTCCTGATAGCCCATGATATTGTGGAAAATCTCAAACTAAAACATATCCAAGAAGTACTTCTTCTATCATATGCACTCCCTTCCCAATCTGAATTGATAAATCCATGTAGTTGTATATAATAACTCGACATCCCACAAAGATATTTCAAGGCATGCTTTGCAATTATTCAATTTTCATGACTAAGTTCCACCTGGAAGTATTTTCACAACAAAGAAGATATATGGCTGAGTATTCTTTAAATACATTAACGATCCATTCAATTTTTTACTCATGGATGGGTCTACTAGATTAGCGTCTCTCATCTTCTTCAGATCTGTCATCATGGGAGTTTGTCATAAATTTGCAATCCATCATCCCATACTTCTGAAGAATCATTTCAATACACTTCCTCTGTCATAGGAAGTTTTCACCATGCTTTTTCTATACATGAGAGGCTTTGTACTAGGTTGTTTGAATCCATACAAAGTCTTATTTTATATTCATACATGGGTCTCTTTCTAGTATACCTCATAACCTTGAGGTTGTTCTATATGCTTCTTCTTCAATTACTATGTTGAGAAGAACAATCTTTACATCCATCTGATGTAAACTCCAACCCATGGATAGTGCAAGAGATATAATGGCTTAGGTAGAGGTATACTAGAACAAGTTGTCATCATAGTATTCTACCTCCTTCTGGGAGAACCATCTAGTCCTGAATATCGCCTTGTATCTGTCAAATCTTCCATTTATAAGTCTTTTTCACAATTTCTCACATACATTGTTCTTCATCAAAACTTCCTTCTTCAACATTGGAGTCCATGGAATCTTCTATAGATTACATTCCCTTCCTTCCTGAAGGTTCCAAATTCTTCCTTTCACCATAGGAACATAAATGTAGATGAAAAACCAAGGACATTCAAGTATTCTTTTTGAATAAGACTTCTTCTAGAGTCAAGTTGAACATGTGTTGCTTATCATGGTTGCTACTTCCAATCAAGAACATGGACATATACTTCATAATATTCATGGATTTTTCAATGGATCATATTATTGGGGATTATCTCCCTCCTAATCCCGGTTTCATGCCTGAATGAACAATATGCATGATTTTCTTTTGGAATTTTGTAATTATCTCCCTCCATATGAGATATTCCATGCTTCCTTCTGCATCCTTCTTACTTTCTGCAAAGTGTCACAAGTTTATTCTAGTTTCCTCTTGATTACTGACTTATTTGTAAGTCAGACTCCCTATGCGTATCTTCAAGTTTGTTTCTATTTGTTCTGATTGTTTCCCATCTAGTAGTTGTTGCAAGCATTGTGCCATCCTTATAAAATTATTCTATGACAACTTTCATAAAGATTGTTCATCAAACATATTTCACAAGGGTACCTTCCTGAAACAAGAACAACAAGAGAAAACAAGAAATCTCTCTCTAGAGGAAATGTTAGTTCATCTTGCAAACAAGTACAATAGGCATGTATATCAATGGTATTCATATCCAGTGAAGTATTCATTACACCTAGCAATAATAGAACCTTTCAAAGACTGTTTTTGTAATGTAGCAACTATCACGCTTGATATATACAAATTTGAAGCTTAACAATTTAATCAAACATGGAACCTGAAGCCTCACTTGCTATGGAGGGTGTGCTTGTTCTTATGAATGTACTAAATCAAATATTACATCTTAGACAAGGTCTCTAGTACTTTCCCTGAAAATACACTCATGTTTTTCTAGATGATATAACTTGGATAACATATACAAGTGCATACCTTTGAAGTCTTGTAGCATTGTTGAGCTTGTCTTCTAATATGAAACTAGATACCATCTTGACAAGAAGAGATTATAAATTGATTCGGAAGATCCAATGATTAGAACAAGCTAGAAAATCTAGAATTTCAAATTTGACCACAAAATCAATTTGACGAGAATTCAACCTTTGACTTTGACTTTGACCAGTCAACCTTTGAATTTGATCAGTCAAACTTTGACTTTGACCAAAAATTCAAACCTAAATTTTTTGCTAGTTGAGAGTACCAAGAGGTGAGTTAGGCCAGGGTGCACTAGGATGTCAAGGAATTAGGTCAAATTCTTCACCAAAAGTGCCTAAACACAAGGTTTAGGGTTTGTTGCAGCTGCATTATCATAAAACCTAGCTGCAGCTGTAACTGGTGCCACAACGAGCTTAAAAAATAACTTCCCGATATATCTTCTAATGGTTAGATTGTCTGAAGATAGTGTGGTTTCATAACCTGTTATAATAAAAGAGATGTGCTCATTTTTCCATAGACAATATCTCAATATTTTCACCCAACAATAGGCATGCAACCACCCCCGAGAACCATAACCTTGACAGATAGAATAATTCCGGAAGGAGTACCATACCCAACAGATAAGAAAGAAATAACATATTTGTCTCTCTCTAAGAATAACGTACCAAACAAAAATTCCATAAACCAGAAACTAAGACCAAAATCCCAGTTGCAGTAGCTACAACTGCACTACTTCTCCAAACTTGCGCACCACTTGTCTGGTGTGAGTTCTGAGAGTGTGTATGACCAAATGATCTCAAGCTTCCTCTATTTATAGTGCTCTTTGTCTCCTTTCCAGGACAACTTCTTCTTTTAGAGGCCAATACTTAAATATTAATTCTTTTAATGAGTGGACATGTCTTCTAGGGTTTCTATACATCTTTTTAGGGTTTCTCTGCTTTTCAAACATTTTAATATGGTCAGAGGTTATACATGGAGCTTAATACCTCCCGCAACTACCATAATATCAACAGATTAGTGTTTCTTTCTTAGGCTATTGAGATAGTTGTCAAGTAATGGGATGAGTTGGTCCACCAAAAAATTCTTATTGGAGAGTGGTACCGCAATGATTAGTACGACACAAGGAGCCTGTTGATATAGGTCCCAAATAATGGTGTGGTCGGGACCTAGATTTTTGTTTTAAATTCTTTTAAAAGATATGGAGTTATACT
>SNQJ01S0121166.1:21792-40532 GCA_010110895.2 Picea sitchensis
ATGATGTCATTTTTTTTTTATTTTTTTTTTAATATTTTGAAATAAATAAATTATAATTATAATAAAGATTTTTTAAGTAAATTATTTTTTAAATAAATAAATAATAATTATAATTTTTTTTAAATATTTTGAAATAAATAAATTATAATTATAATAAAGATTTTATAAGTAAATCATTTTTTAAATAAATAAATAATAATTATATTAAAATTCTCTATGTTGTACGAGTTTTCGAAACGTAGGAATGTTGGGAATTTGGTCGAAATGTGGGAATGTTGGGAACGTGGATACGGATGTCCGAAACGAGTAGAAGTTTCCCTCAAATTTACAAGAAACTTGAATTTGGGAGCGGCAATAATATATATTAAAAAAATATAAAAAAATATTTTAGATTACAATGATACTTTAAATTACAATGTATAAAGATATTGATACATTTTAAATATTATTTCAATAAAATTGAAGTTAAATCCAGGGCAATGTTTCTCATATTGCAACAACTACAATATTAAAATTACTAATTTAATTTCGTGCTAATAATTATATGAATATATTTAACACAATAATGAAACTTTAATATCCACAATACTTTAATATCCACAAATATTCCATTAGAAAATGAGAAACAAAATTGAAAATACATATATACAATTTTAACATCTTTTTAAAATTAAACTTTACATATATACACTTTAAACATCTTTGTAAATTTGAAGCATTATTCTTTTTTTTATTGAGAAAACAAAATAGTACTACTCTTCTAATATGAAAATACAATAAAAGCTAATGATATGGTTGGTTGATATCAACTACAGAGTGGAGCAAATGCTTCTCATGGATAGGGTATTGATTTATTAGACTTTCATGTTTAGTTTGGGCTTGAAGGAAAACATAAATGCATTAAAAGTTTTTCATATCCACAACTATAAAGTGAGTATTATTAAGTTTTTTTACTTCATTAATTTTTGAAATAATATTTACGTGTAGTTTAGTCTTAGTTTTATAGTGATATTTTGAATAAATATAATGAAAATATTTGTAAGAAATTATGTATTTGTAATAAATGAATAAATATATTTACATTTTAATTTAATATAATTCTAATTTAAAGCTCTTCTTTTAGGACATTGGTTCCCAAGCTCCCATTTCTTTGATGTTGAAGCTCCCAAAAAGCTCTCAAGTTCCCATAAGAGTTGACGTTCCCAACTAATTTCCAAGCTTCCGAAACTTCGGGAGCTTGAGAACTAAATGTTGAAAATGCCAGGAGCGATTCTCGTGCAACATTGAAAATTCTTATAGATAAAGCATTTGCAAGTGACCAAATTTTTTCTTATATTTTTTAATTAAATTTATTGTATTTGATAATGAAATGTAAACTATTTTCATTTATATCAATAAATAAGTACAACATACACTAATTGTGATTTGACCACTTAATCTTGTATTGAAAATTGCTATATTTTAATATAGTCACTTAATCTTATTTTTTAATTAAATTAGTGTATTTAATAATAAAAAGTAAACTATTTTCATTTATATTAATATATAATTAATACATACACAAATTGTAATTTGATTACTTAATTTTAAAATTGCAATTCTTTAAATTTATAGTCATATTTTAATCTAGTATTGAGAATTATAATTTTTCAAATTTAAAGTTAAATTGTAATCTAGTTATTTAATCTACTTTATTTTGTATTGAAAATTGCAATTCTTCAAATTTAAAGTCAAATTGTAATTTAGTCACTTAACCGTCCACTAAAAATTGTAATTCGTAATAAAAATACATTTTGGAATTATAATGAATTCATTGCAAATTGTTATTATGAAACTTTTAAAACATTTCAATTTCAATTAGAATTTTATTATTCGACATAAAAAAAAATTCCTTAAACATAGAATCCTAATTAACTTTTCTTCTAAATATTTTATCTAATTAAATATTTCATTTAGCAATTTATGTTTTTAAATTAAATTTATAGTACATAGAATCTTAATTAATTTTACTTTTGAATATTTTATGTAACTAAATCTTTCTTTTAACCATTCATATTTTTAAATTAAATTTATAGTATTTAAGAAGAAAAAGTACATCATCTTCATATCTGTTGCAACACATTAAATTGTTAATATTGACCAAGATCATGTTCAAACAAACATTTCATTCACTTTGCTTACTATTTTACTACTTAGTTGTTTTAAAATTTCTTATTATGAAAAACAAAATGTTTTTTTCATTGAGAATTGTGATTCATCAAATTTTAGAGCTAAATTGTAATCTATCCACTTGGCAATTGTAATTCTTCGAATTATAAAGTATTGGAAATAGTAAATTTTAAATATAAACACATTTAGGAATTATGAATACTTCATTCATGTTTTGAATTTCAAATTTATCTCGCTTGTGAAAATTTGATGACAGTCATTCATTTTTCATACCGTCATTTTACATTTTATGTAGAACATGCCCATCATTTTACATTTTATGTAGATTCATGAGTGTCAAATTTTATGAAAATATTTGAGTTCCATAATTGTATACTTGGCTAAGACTTCCACGCCAAACTCACTAAGAAAGTAGGGGGCAAGAAAGCGCATCCACCTGCCTGCCTAAAGGTATAGTTTGAAAATGGAGGGAGAACATTTTTGTGTGCTAAGGAAGGACAAACCCATACTTTTCTCCAATATATGGGTCAGATGTGATCTAACTAGATATTCAATTAACCATTAACACTGTATGAACACTGGGAGTGTGGGACTAATTAAATTTTGTTTACTGTTATATTTACTCCTCCAACAAACCCCTATCCAACCACTGTCATTTTCCAACCTAGGTAGGTTACACACTATATCTACAATAAACTAAGTACCTAGAATTCATGACGGGTACACTATGAGTAGAACGTCAATTTGACAGGTTCATATCATTTATGTCGGTAAGTGTTGATGTGTGGATTTTGTATCTACATGTCAAATACGTCTAAAACAAAAAAAAAAATGTCTTGTGGGACATCAAATTCCAAGCCTACCTCCATTAGGAATTGTAATTATGTGTCAGGCCAAGGATGGAAGAAAAGATAACTCCACACTGATGTGCTTTGCATTAGCATGATAGGTTAATAAATAGAATAATAAATGACTCTTGATCTTCCTTGACTGAAGACGTTTCCTATCACCTACGACTATTCATATCTACAATATTGTCACAAGTAACACAACCACAAAGGATTGTGTATCGAACATTCCCCCCATTAATTAAAAGGAGTTTGTGTGAGTCCAAGCATCATTCTAAACTTCCCAATATTTTTTCTCTTCCAAGCACTTTGGTGAAGATGTCTGCAATTTTCTCATTTGTGGAACAATGTCTCAAGTGAATAGTCTTGGCCTCTACATGATATTGAATTACATGATACTTTGTGTTGATGTGCTTTGTTTGATCATGGAATCTAGGATTCTTAGCCAACTTGATTGCAGAAGTATTGTCAACTAGAAGAGGAGTAGAATTCACTTGTTTCTCCTGCAAATCTTCAAGTATTTTCATGAGCCACACAATCTCCTTTGTCGCTTCTACAATTGCCACATATTTGGCCTCTGTTGTGGAATATGTTGGAACTGATTATTTGCATGATCTGTAGGAGACTGTTGTTGATCCAAGACTTATGAGATAGCCTGAACTTGATACTCCATCTTCCTTTTCCCCATCAAAGCCTGAATCAAAGTATTTGATGAGGTTGAAGTCATCTACCTTAGAGTACTTGAGTCCAAAATCTTGAGTTCCTTTCAAGTATTTTAGAACTCTTTTTGCAGTAGAACAATGTCTTTCACAAGGATTTTGCATGAACCTAGAAAGAATCCCAACAACAAATGAAATGTCTAGTCTGGTGGTAGTAAGATAGATAAGACTTCCAACATGTTATCTATACTTGGTTGCACCCTCAAATTGATTCCCTTCTTTTGATGTGAGTTTCAAATTCTGTTCCATTGGAATAGAAATAGGATTGCACTCATCCATGTCAAACTTGTTCAACGGTTCTCCAATGTACTTCTTCTGGAGATGAATATGTACTTTGGATTTTGAATCACTTCAATGCCCAAATAGTAGTGAAGATGTCCCAAATATGTCATCTCGAAGCCTTTCTTCAACTCTTTCTTTATGGATGCAATGTAGTTTTGATTTTTCCCTAATATCAATAGATCATCTACATATACTAGAATATATACAACAACTTTTCCAAATTTCTTCACAAACAAAGTTGCGTCGTCAAGATTGAAACGCTTGAAATTTAATTTCAGAATATGCTCGATTAACTTTTCATACCATGCTCGCAGTGCTTTTATCAATCCATATAAGAATTTGATGAGCTTGCATACCTTATGGTCTTGTTCCTTCACAAGAAAGCTTTCTAGTTGAGAAATGAACACATTCTTTTTCAAGTCTCCATTCAAGAATGTAGTCTTCACATCCATTTTGTGTTTCCATGGAAAATAGAGTGCAGATGGTAGCCCATTTTGTTGTGGGGGAAAAAGTCTCCTCATAATAAAAACCTTCTTTCTATGAAAATCATTTTTCCACAGACATTTCTTTGTTCTTGTCAAGTGAGCCATCTGATATGTACTTGTTCTTGAAGATCCACTTGCAACCAATTGGTTTGGTTCCAAATGGAGTATCGACCAACTTCCATGTCCTATTCTTGATGAGATCATCATATTCTTTATGCATGGATTCTTTCCATTCATCATGAGAAGTCACTTCTTTAAAGGAAGTCGGTTCAAGGTTAGTAGATAAATTCAACTCACAATCATAGGAAACATCCATGTAATCTACATCACCTAAGTTTGAATTATCTACATTACCTTCATCTTGTTTTGAAGAAAATATGGTTCCTGTCTTTTTGATCTCATCAAGATGAACATTTTCAAGTGTTTTTTGAGCCATTTTGGTGGACCTTTCTAAGTTGGTCCAATTTTCTCAGTTGATTGAGATGGTGTTGAGTTATCATCAAGCCTCAACTTTTCAATCCTCTCGATCACATCATCCAATTGAAATTCATGTTATGATGAAGTAGTAGAAACTTATTCATGAGGAGAAGATGATTCTTTGAAAGCATATTCCCAAGATTAACCCAAGATAGGGATCCCCCCTTCAAGATGTGGAAACTCATCATCAAATTCATGATATGTATTTACACTAGTAAATTTTTCCTGATGATCAAGCTACCTCTCAACAATTTCTTCTTTCTTATAGGATTCAAGAAAGATCACATCACTGGAAAGGAAGAATTTATTGTTTGTCTCATTGTAAAGACGATACCCCTTGGTGGTATTTGAGTACCCCAAGAGGATGCAATTTTGAATCCTTGCATCAAGCTTGCCTCTTTTCTCCCTAGGAATCAAGTCATCACAAGTGGAACCAAAGACCCTAAGATGCGTCACTGAAAGAATGTGGTCATACCACATTTCATAAGGAGTCTTGTTTCTAAGAGAATGAGAGGGACACATGTTTTTGACATAAACTGCACATATAATTTCATCAACCCAAAACATCAATTTAAAATTCTTGAAAAGAATCATGGAACAAACCATATTTAGGAGTGTGTTGTTCATTCCTTTAGTGATCCGAAAATAATCTTTTAAAGACTATGGTTAAGTTTTTGCATGAGTTGTTTTACCATTTAGGAATTAAGGAGAATAAGAAGTTTTAATGAAATAATGTTGTAGACATCATAAAGAATACATAACAAAATATAAAAATTAAGAGCAAAAAACCATAATTCCAAGATTGTTAACGGAGTTCAGCACAAGTTTACCTATGTCTCCATGCCTTTGTCTTAGTGGGGGAGGATTTCTTATTAATCTTCAATGCTATAAAATTGCATCAGAAGTATCTCAATTGTATTACAAACTAGTATGGATATGTCTTGATCGACCTCAAGAATCCAATACAACTGACGTAAGTGAAAAATGTTGAGCATAGCTCCCGGAAATGACCTCCAAAGTTCGCTTCCTCAATGGCTTCCTTGCATAAAAATGGCTTAGAACTCACAATTCTTCATCATTTATTCTATTATGGACCCCCTAAGGCTATCACGAACCTCTGGTTTTTATAGAATCTAAGTTAGGGTTCTCCTCCCAACTTTCCCCCAAGATCTGGCCTAAAACGAGGCTCTAGATCCTAAAAAATGGGCAAAATCCTCCAAAAATCAGGCTAAATCAACATAAAAATCCAAATTGTATGGTTAAAAACCCAAAATTGGTCAAAAATGCATGCACACCTTATTCTCTGGGCTTCTGGTCCTTTGGAAGTGCCATATGGCTGAGTGTTAGTGTTGGACATATTTTCATTGATGTATTGTCATTGATGTCAATAGCCAATGACCCACATGAAGCTCAGAAGGGAAAGCGCAGTGCAGAAATGTGATCGGGATCGAAATCCCCACACGACAAACAAGGACCGGTGGATATAAAATTGGAAGATCAATTACAAAGATTGATTGCAGAGTGCAAAGGGAGAATTAAACTATACGTTATTTCCAATCCCGCAATTATTCTAGATCGTCAGATCTCATCGATTCAAAGATTAACGACTGTGGTTGACTCACCAATAATCGCACAACTTCAATTGTGTAGTTTGGTGGATGAATCAAACCATTCACAAGTTATGGTCCCACAATCCACATCGATCGTTGGATCAAGTTAAGTGGAAGGATAGGATAGGTAAAGATGAGGACCGTCCGATCTATTCAAAGCGCGCCAATATAGCAGTGGTCAACTTTGGTGTTGACCACTTCGGGAGAAAAAGGGTTGAGAACAAGTAAGATCACCTGAAGGCCGAAGTACTAAAGAAAATGTGAACTGTTTGATATGAAGAACACTTTGGGAGATATCAGGATTCTCAGATCATGTTTAGTGGAAGGACAGAGTAAGCCACAAATGTCCTGAAATAGACGTAAGTCATCTGATTTGAGGAAACACTTTGGGAGATATCCTGACTAAAGGATCGAGGAAATTAGAAGGATAGGATAAGCAAGGCCAAATACCTGAGATCCCAAATAACTGAATTCTCGACAACCATTAGATCGTGTTAAACCTTTTCGGGTTAAAGAATGACCATTAGATGAAGTCAGGTTACTCAAGGTTTACACTTTGGGGAATCTCACTTTGGAAGAATTGGGAAGTGGAGAAATCGAATTACCCGAAGTCCCAAAGGCCGAAGTCCTGAAGTGGACATGAGTTGTCCGATATGAGGAACACTTTGGGAAGTATCCTGACCGTTAGATCCAGGAGAAGAACATATGCCACATAAGGATTTCTACATCAGCAAGGACCAGTGGTGATTTTAAGAACCCTCCCTAAATTTATATGTATAATAATTGGACGAATCCCCATGATACATAGAAAAAATTGAAGGATATTTTATCAATAATATAATATGTATATATAATATTTTGGAAAATCTTTTAGTCAATTATATAATCTTGTAAAATCTTGGCGAATCTTTCACTGAATTATAAAATCTTATAAAAACTTGGCGAATCTTTCACTAAATTATAAAATCTTATAAAATCTTGGCGAATCTTTCACTTAATTATTAAAACCTTTAAATTCTTGGTGAACTTTTTGTAAAGAAGTGTCTTCCTTGTCCCGTATGCTGGCCTCATTAATATATCATAGAATTCATATGCCATATGATGGCTGATATAATAGAAGGTGTTCTGGCATAACCCGGGTCCCGAAAATTTGCAGCTTGTGTGTAAAGATCCACGGGATCCACTTTTGCATCTCCTTCTGCTAGTATGAGTCTAGAGATATGCCAAAGTGTAATAAACCACTTATGAAATATAAAAATACAATTGCCAGTCTGTATGTAAATCAAAAGATAGTCATGCAACAACCAAATGTAAGCATCGTTTCTATTTTATACTTAAACTATCAATAAATTCCATATAACATGGTTTTTTTTTCCATTTCAGTGCATTAACGTAATTCCTTTCTTCCTTTCTCCCATCCCTCTTTCTTCCTGGCTTGGCAACTATCAATATTACTAATTTATACTCCTCGAAACTAGTCTCAGTATATTTAAGTGCATAAATTTCAAGATATTACAAATATCATAAACCAATGAATAGGGAATAGATTGTTTCAAATGGGTGCAAAAGTTGGCCTTCATTATGTGTGCTAAATGGTTTCTAAGATACTTTGGATCAAAAACATTGAATTGAAAGCATTGACATTTGCCAACTTCCAAATGTAGCATGCAATAAAGAAAGGAAATGTTTCTTTCGGCAAAGTGAAACCTCAGTTCTTTCATCCTCAATTTGATTAATCAAATACCACTTAATACACCATACACAAGGGTAATAGTTCTAATCCAAAACATATATTTTTCATCCCATACACAAGAATAGCAAGCCTAAGCCACCAAATCTTCAATAGGGAACCTTTCCTTAAAATGTATTGAATTCTCAATGACATTGGTCAAGCATCCATTTTGTAAGCATGTAGAGATATTATTTAGTATCTAGTGCCTCGTGTAGATACAAAGATAGGAAGGTACACTATCAAAATTGCATGGTTGCATTAGTAGTTGCTTGTTGTCTCAGATCATCTGTGATTGTTTTCTCGAAATCATCCTGAGTATAGGGACATGTCACTTCCAAAATTCTCATGAACTGTGAATAAAGTCCCATCTCATCCCATTTATGTTTTATTAGCAGTGGTCCCAAGTAAAATGGTGATCTAGGTGGTAGTTAATGCCTTTTTATAATAGCCCCTGGATTTATAAGTTTCAGGTCAAATCTGAAAATCACATGGTTTGATCCTTTCCCAGCTGTTGTTTTTAGGGTCAATATCACTTTCCACATTATATAGCTCAACCATAGCTTCCCAATAAACTATATTTCATCCCAATCAAAGTTTGAAGTGAAAAGTTAACAATCCCAACAAATCAACTGTTGCAACTAAAACTCAGGGCACTCAACTCTTGGCCTTCCACCTGCTTTGTCCTTGGTCTTTCCATATTATTTTCCTTTCATTTTATGTTGTATATGTTAATGAATAAGGGCATCACCCTCTTGCATGAGGCTTTTGGATAATGGGAGTAGGATGCATCTCTTCTTAGAGATTGCTACCACCATTGTACACAACCAATAGAAAATAAAATTTATGTCCACTACAACATTATTGTGTTTTATTTATGCAATTGTATTTAGTCATTTCATTTACTATTATACACATTACGTTTCTAAAAAATAATGTCTCCACCAGATTTCCTCCATAATCTAGATGACGATGTGATTATAAAATAGTGCAACTATGAAAGGTAGAAATTTAGAATCTATTTTTTACAAAAGGATACAAATCAAAGATTCGCTTCTCACTTCAAACAAATATATAAGATGCAAAGGACATATATTTACCTATTTATTTGGAAACACTCCTCAATTTCCCCCCAAAGATGGCACTTAGTTATGACTCCATAAAAGTTTGTGTTCTAATTATTTCAGTTCAATTCATAGGGACAACAATCTCCCAATCATCATTTCCTCTAACTGTAACCAATGAAATTTTGTTTCCACTAGAGCCAATGAGATGTACTTCATATTATCTATATATATCAAATGTTCCAGTTGTCCAAACTATGTATTTTCATATTTTATTTTCAACTTATGTTCTTGTTACTGCATGAGAATCCAAGGTTCACTTTTTCATTTTCAAGGCATTCTTCTCAGCCATACTATGATGAGAATGTGAAATTTAGGAGCTTGGTACAAATAATGGATGCTAACATAATCTTGTTCATCATGCATGGGAGAGATGGAGATCTATATATTTTCCTTTTCTTTCACATGTTGAGGTATTCAAATATTTTGAGAAGTGTTTTTCTATTGAGTTCACATATTTGTAGGCATAGTTGCACATAGGGTAGTGTTTCACATTTGTAGGTCTTGGATACATATTTTGATGCCTAATCTTCCATTGTCCCTAAGGCATAGTTTGCATATTTGGAGACATCTTTGGACCCTTGCACATTCAAGTAACAAGAATTCAAGCATAGTGTGGAATGTCATTCACAAGAAGATGACACATGGCATACTAACTCAACTCCAAGTGAAAGCAAAGATCCCTAAGAAGAGTGTCCTCTATTTAAGATTGTTTTGATTTGAGTCCATCTTGCATACTTAGCAACATGTCAAATCATAGTTTGAGGAAGCACTCCATGTAAAAGGGATAAGTTGGTTTCTCAACACATATATCAAGGGACATCTTAGATATTAAGGTAGTTGTAACCACCATTGCCCACCTTTTGCACATATACCAAGGAAGCATCATTATCTTAGAGGTAGACAATTAAATGCATAACCACTTTGAGTCCACTTTTGCACACATGCCAAGAAGTGGTTATGTTATTGAGAAGAGTTCCACCTTGGGGATTTCATTACTACCATTGGATAAGAGGTGGGTAGAGAATCCTTCTTGCAGAGCACCCTAACCTTGGGAGGAAGACAAATAGCGGATTGAACAATATATTAGTTACACAAGATGATGAGCATAGTCAAAAGGGTGACATGTGGCACACAAACCCTAAATATAGTCAAATGTATGATTAAAAAGAGTGCTCTACTTCAAAGAGAGCTCTAGACCTCCTCATGTAGTTTATTATAGTTATTTCTTAGAGGAATAGGTGGATCTTGATCATTCTAAATTATATTTACTAAAAGGTTGTTAAAGAGAGATTTCTATATAAAGAGACTTCATCTCATTTGCAAATCAGAAGTACAAGTGGAGAGAGACTTCATTTTCATTTTTAGGCAGAAAGGACAAAGAGTTGTTGGTGAAAGAATGTTCATTTTGTTGGGCTATTAATCACATTTATTCTAGGGTTGCCACATCATTTTCTACTAGTATATTTCTATTGATTTAGGGTTGTTACACTTTTTCTGTGGGTTGTTTTGGGGTATTTAAAAAACATTGTATGAGAGGTATTCAACCCTCTAAACCCTTGATGTAAGCAGAATCATTAAAGATAAAGGTTGTTGTCCACTCATATTTTTTTTATCATAGTATGTTTCTCTCTTTACTTTGATGGTTAACCATTATATCACATGCTAATTGATTTTGAGATGAAGATGAAATGGCATTGTTGAGAGCTTTTCACTAGTTCTATGCATCACTATGATTGAGCGGAATGAAAATGTTCATGTATCACATAACTTGCTGATTTTTCCCTTGAATTCCAAGTTTCTTCATTAGTTAGCTTTTGACTCCATTTTCCCAAAGGACAAGGCACTCAATTTTGCTAGTCTTCTCATCCTTTTTACCTAAAGAAAATTATAAAACATATCAAATCACTAATCTGATCTTCAAATCTGTGTTAATATGGATGATTAATGATTCAATCTAGGGTATCCCCCCTTGTGCCAGAGGAGAGTAAGTAGAAAGTGAAGGAAGGTTCTATTGAGGTGAGAGTAGATAGAACTTCCAAGAGTTTCCCCAGGGTGTGTATTTTGGATGATTTCGATTTATATTGAGTGCATATCTAGGAGATAATAGTTCTCATGATGATTGAGTAGTTTCTAGTGCTGGTTATGCATGCCAATTTGACATAACATTGATCAGATTTTTTCAAGTGATTTAACAAACATATAGAAGTTGGAGGGGCAGATTTAGGACTATAATAAATTTTTTGTAATAAGTATTTTCATATCTGTTATATGTGTGGGAAGTGTGCACTGCCCTAAGGGATGAAACATTTTTTCCATTGAAATACACTTATTCATTATTTATCTTCTTGTTGCCTTGTGAATTGGGTTGAAAAGAAGTGAAGTATATGATGCTGTAAATTATATTTCAGATTTGGCCCAAAGGCTAAAAGTTCATAGGTTGTAGATCCAAGGAACCTCAAGGTTGAGGTAAAATTTCTGAATTTTTATTAATTTCCCTACATCAAAATTTAAACACAGTGGGAGTGCGAAAGCATATCCTAGATCAATCCTAAAAGCATAAAGATATGAAGATCTAAGAACAAGCTAGAAAGTAGATGCTGAATGTCTAGTTAAGAGAGAGTATAATAAGATCATGTGCAGGTACAATATAAATGCCAAACACCAAAAATATTAGTATTGATCAAAACAAAGGAAGAATGTCAAGCCCTATTGGAACAATGAAGGTGAGTGAGGGGACTGTTACAAAGATAATAAATATAATAAATAATAATAATTAATAGATAATAATTAATAATTAATCAACATTCAATGAAGAGTCATAGGTCACACCTATTCACTCTCATGACTAGTCAAAGCCTATAAGGTATACTGTCATGAGAGCAATGTAATCATCCATTCATTATTCAATTATTCAATATAATCAATAATAATCATCAATAATTAATAGCTAATAATTAATAATTAATCAACATTCAATGAAGAGTCATTAGTCACACCTATTCACTCTCATGACTATTCAAAGCCTATAAAGGTATACCGTGCAATGTAATAATCTATTCATTATTCAATTATTCAATATACATATGGTTTTTTGAGGTGCCTCTTTATTTATGTAAGGAGGGTTCATCTCTCATTCCTCATGGTTGGAATTCAATTGGAAGACTACTTTTGCTCAATCTAAATGTATTGTCTTCTCTATTTTCATTGAGTATGATTGTTCTAGGTTAATAATATAAGGATTTTGGCATGCAAGAGACATCGAGGAAAGAGATATTGCAACACAAATAATGCAAGGTATGATATTTGATCTGTTTTACTTATTTGTGAATTTGTTGAAGCTGATAGTATTGAAATTGAATACCATAGGGTTTTAATTTCTTACATTAGATGTAAGCTTTAATTATTTAAGTTTGCAATACCTAGGTAGATGTTTTTTTGGGTTAACCTCCCTGTGATTTTTTTGCAAGTTTTAGATCTAAAATTTGACTTCAAACACTCAAAGTGAGAAGGGAAACTATTCAAGGAGTAGCTAAGACTCCATGCCCAATGGTAGCAACCAGTTTTCATATTTCTTCCCCTACATCTCAAATTAATTTTTCCCTTTTAATTTCTATTTTACATGCAACCTAAGGTTTTATAGATCGTCATTCTTGGATATGGGCTGCTTATTTCAAGTTCACTAGAACTAAACTCTTCAATATTCAGTTGTTAACTTGGAACCTAATTGCAGATCTTACTTCTTAAGTAGCTCAATTTTGAGATTGATTTTAATTTTGAAGTGGGATCTAAGGTCTTCCTTTTTGCTTAAGTCTTATTCTTAGATCTAATTTTCATGATAGGTAAAATCTAAATGTGCTATATTTCTAATCTTTATTTGAGTTTATCTTAATGCTGGAAAACTCATAAATCAATCTTATGGTGTAAAGGTTTAAAAATTTGCTTTCATGATTGGATAAGGAACTCAACGATTTGTCTTAAAGCTTGATATCTATGCAATGTTTGGCACTTCACATACTCATAAGGCTGCGAACAATGAATTGATGTATTACCTAATGGAATGTTGGATTGCTAAGTGAATAAACTATATCATTTCAAGCCTTTTATGGTTTTGAATTCATAAAGATCCTACTTTACCTGTTTTCGTTGGTTAATATATGGACATAATACATCACACTACAACAACGTTTGGGCACCTTTGTGATCATAACTTTCACATTTAATAAATCAATGCACATATGGGTGGAACAACCAAACAAATTAAGTGGATCTCAGCTATGTTTATTGTTTAAATCTATGGTTGAAGGCAAGTTTTCTCTTTGATGCAAATGTTGATGTATATGACATGGATTTGAGATTGATACATGTGTGTGAAACGTATTTAAATCAGACTTAATACAAAATTTTAAAGAAAACTCATGATCTTGGCATATCACTGTTGGTGCACGCAATTCAACATCTAATGTTTTTACAAACAGTCCACTAAATTACCTAATATCAAAGCACATGGTTTACTCTTTTAAATCTAGATCTTTCTATTCATTTTGTGCTGGTATACTATTGCTCGTCGTACTGTTGGATACTAAATACAATATCTTAAATATAACTATGGGTAATTAACTGATATAAATCTGATGGATAAAGGAAGAATTTAAGTGTTGCTTCACCATTAAACTTTTTTGGATTGATGAATACTATATCAGGGCTAATTATGTTTCCACGCAATCTTTATTGATTTAAGATCAACGTCTTTGTCCTAAGGGATTGGTTTATAACAACAGTAATAACCATCATTTAATTTCATGCAGAACATACTTTGTATCTTTTAGGTAAAGTGAATTCTGGGAAGCATCTTACTATTATTGAGGTCTAATATATGTGACAATAGTGGGCTAATAATACTCTCTAAAGACATTGCCAAAACTTAATGCAATCTCTTAAGTTCATTAAGATATCGAATCTCTCAAGTTCATTTCTACATTGTCATACTCTTAAGACTTGTAACTTGAACATTGTGAGTTCCATTCTATTGGCCAATGGGATATTCGATGATTAAGTAAACTTAATTTACTTTGTGTCATATTCTCTCTATTGTTTTTTTCATCATTAAATGATCATACTTTATAACAAGCACAAATTTGTCTCATTTACACACCATCAAGGCTTGTTTAATCTAGCAACAACTCACATATCTTAAATTGTTTTTAATCATTTACACATCATCAAGGCTTGTTTAATCTAGCAACAACTCACATATCTTAACTTGTTTTTAATCATTGACAATAAGTTGGTGAAAAGTTGCAAATCAATCTAGTCCAAGTAACTCTCCCATTGCTACACCTTATTGGGCTAGATAGACCATAGGGATTCCCCCCTGGGCTAGGGTAGCTAGTCTGAAGTGTTGGGCAAGGATACCAAGGTGACAGTTGGTATCTTGCATGTAGTGCCTCTAGGCTCTCCCACTAAGGTTTGAACTTTTCTTTCTAGGAGAGAGTTTGAGTGGTAACAATGGGCAAAAGGAATTCATACAGTAGACTATTTTTGAATGGTAGCTCCACTAGAGGAGTGATAGGAGTCAAACTTGAGAAGGCATGGTCCATAAGGAAACCAAATCCAAGTAATTTTTAAGTCTTTGGTTCAATTGCTTCTAAAGTATTTTTGAAGGAAAATAGTAATAGCTTTGATGACAGGGGTAGTAAATTGTTGTTTGTTGGTTATTCTGATAAAAGAAAAAGCATATACACTTTTGGATCCCTGTACAAACTAGGTTGTGAGCAAGGATGTGAGAATCGATGAACAATCAAACCTAAACTAGGTTATTTCAGGCCTAAAAAATGGATGATGCTTGCTAGTTTGAATATCAAAACTTGGTTTGTAGGGAGAATAGGTGCAGGGAGATAGACAATTATCATGCAGTGACGTGAAGGTTGCAAGGGAGGCAAGAGATGTTGAAAATTCTTCAAGAGAGATAGAAAATGCCACTGAATCAGATGATATAGAGTAGAACTACAAGCCTCAAGATGTGGAGGAAGAGCTTCCTCAGCCTAGTGTTGGAGGAACAAGAGGAAGACATAAAAGAGAAGGTATGCAGGGTGTGCAACAAGTATCTAGTGTTTTGCTTTTTTAAACTCTTCTGAACCTCAATTTGATACAAACCAGGGTTATAATAGGTGGAAGGTAACACTCATCATTTCTCCTACAACAGAGATGGCCCAAGACTAACTTTTGTCAACTCATTACTTAAAATAAAGGCATTTTTCTCAAAATTAAAGCATCATTGAGAAATCATATCTCTTATGTTCATGGCTATTTTTTCTAAATATTGTGGTTTTTTTCAAAATATTTCATGATTTCCTATTATCTTTGGATAGGTTCTTCTGCACTCTCTGTTGTTGTGCAATTTCAAATCTTTAAAACATATCACTAGTCCAATATGTCACAAATTCCATATAAGCTTGCTGAAAAAGCCAATCTAATTTTGACTCATCCATGAAGTAGAATATTCTATGCAAGACTACTAAAAAGGTGTCCTAAAAAACCCCTAATTTTTCTTTATTCAAGTAGTAGTCAAATTATCCTATCCAGTTGTTGAAGGGAAAACACCGAGAAAAAAACACAAAACTGGGTATTATGGAAAATGACATAAGACTGAACGACTTTAGAGATATATCTAACAATAATGTTGGCATTGATTAGCTTTCAAGTAAGGCCACCCTTTTCACACCTTACCTCAGATCTAGTTAGCAAGCAAATCCAACAGAAACATGATAAGGTTTTTGAATGATTTCTATAATAAGAACCTTAAATCTATAGATCATAAGGTAGGCAAGTTGATATGATGTTGACAAATGGTTATAATATCAAATTTCAGCCAGAAAATAGAAAAAATTTCAATGCATGGCTCTTTAATAAACAATCCAATAATAATAGAATAGGGGCAATGGTAGAAAAAAACCTTGGGATTGCTCAATGATATTCTTGGAAGAATTCAACAATATATTCTAAAAAGGGATAACATGCTTACTACAATAGATAGAAGCTAATAGGCAACCTGATTCACAAAATTTTCAACAGGGACCAACAAGACTATACCACATTTCAAAAGAAAATATTATTGATGAGGGAAGTGTACAAGACTAAGAGCAGTATATGAGACGTGGTTTTCTCAAATGTAAATTAAAGACTGGGAGAGTAACATCTTCAAATATCCATAGGTGTACACTGGGTGATGAATCTTTTAAACCTAGGAATAGAGTTGAAAATAAGATTCTCAACACTCTTAGAAAAGGGAGTAGAGCAAAGGCCTAACCAAACAACTGCCAAATCTTATCCAGGGTAGTGTGAGAGAAAAATCTAACTGATTTCCCTCTTTGTTTCAACTCTGTTTGAACATCGTCATGAAGAAACCACTCCATTTCTAGTAAAACCTCTTTACACTCGTCTTTATCAAGTTCTCTAGTTGCTCCCGATGGCTCATAATCCCACAATGCATCATCATTATCAGGAATAAAAGTACTTTGAATATCCCCATGACATTACTGCTTAGATTTTTGAAGTTCATTTGAAATTATCTATTCAAAAGTAGAAATTGCAATTTCATGAACAAAGAAACATAAGTATTTATAGAAGTCCATTATCTACAATTATTCTTCAATCATGTTATTTCCTTTACTAAAAAGGAAAATATGTATGTCTTTATCATGGCAAAATATGTGTAAAACAACCAACCATTTGGACACAAACCATGTGCATAAAATATTAATTTCTATAAAAAAAAAGAAAATCAATGACTTTGGCTTCTTACTATATACTTCGAAGACAGTCAAATTCCAGGAAGGGTAATCCTCAATAAACATCAAACAACCCATACAATGTGATATTGTATTTGTCCCTGCTCTTCACAGTTTCCACTCGCCCTTCAATGTAAGTAAGGTAAGATAACTGTCGGGCCTTTCCTGTAGTGACCGTACTTAATTAAATACAAAATTAAATACAATTTAACATATAATTCCCTTCTCATACGCAAATTATTCATTCACCAGCATATAAGAAAAATATTCAGCAGAGATTAAACTTTAGCTATAGCATGAAAATAACTCAGCAATTCACAAATAAAAATACCTGCTTCTGATGCTAAATCTCGCTGTTCCATTGGTCCAATGTTGAAGTTGAAACTGTGTCAAACACTGCCCAAAAACCGTGTTTTCCTCCCTGCCAGCTAGGAGCAACCTGTCCGTCTCCCTAGCTCCAGGATACCGTAAGGATATCCTGGCCCCCATGCCCAAAACCCCCAGCAAACCGGTGCCCCCTGCTTCTGATTCACCAAAAACCCCCAAAGACAAACTCCTCACACTAGAGATCTCCACAGAAAATCTCCCACAAAAATATATCCCCCTCTCAAAATGCTTCCTGCCTCCCCAAAAGAATTCCCTACTCGTAAGACTCTTCCCCATCATATCCCCCTTCACTGACTCTCCTCCCCTCATTAATTTCTTTATCTCCCCCTTTAATATCTTATCCCCTTCTTTAATGTCTTATCCCCTTCATTAATATCTTATCCCCTTCTTTAATGTCTTATCCCCTCCCACATACGTAAAGCATTTAATTAAACAAATTAAAATTATTAAGCCTTTAAATTTATTACCCATGTCATTGAATGTGATATGTAATTAATTAATTAATCAAAGGTTATAAACAATTAATTAATAAATAAATATTTAATTAATATTATTAATGTTAAACATTGTTTAATTAAAACCATATTAGGACAATTAATTATCTAATTAATTTTACTTAATAATCCCTAAGCATATTTTCAACTAGGGTTGTTACATACACCCACCCTTTAGGAAACTTCGTCCCGAAGTTAAGGTATCTCGTGGTACAAAGGAAAATAAACATGGTTCACACATTCATGACAATTAACCGACACTATTAGTAAGAAAAATCATACATACTAGTGTATATGTACAAGAAATGCATGTGTAGCTAGTACATACAAGTCTTGTGCATGTTCTAATAATCAATAACTATCACCCTTTAGTAATTTATGTATGCATCCAATCCAATCAACAAGACTAGTCTTTTATAACAAACAATAAACCAATCAAATGTTTGAGAAATCCTTTAATTACAATTATCTGGTTCAACAATTTTATTTAGACAAATGTGGTTTAGGTACGAAATTATGAATATTCATATATACACATTTTCTTTTTAGAAGGGAAAACATTAAATTCCACCATAAGACAAATCTCCATACTTTCTCAACTATTTCTACTCATCCTTCCTCCCTAA
>SNQJ01S0121167.1:0-10886 GCA_010110895.2 Picea sitchensis
AGATAAGATGTAAAATGATAATATGGTGGGAGCGGACGATGGCTCTTCAAAATCCCCCTTGGTGGCTAACCAAAACCTATGAATACAAGTTTGCTAGGGCACCCCGTTAATCCCCCCAACCATGGTCAAGTGGGTTAGTGTAAAATCCAAGCAGTTGTCAAAAATGTAAGGAATCCAATGCATATATCTAAAAGTTATAATGATCAAACATGACAAATACCATGATACCTGGACCAATTACCTCATGGAGAAAGAGTCTTCTCTGATGCAGGTCTACGCCAAAGGTGATGGTTGTTGTTGCTACTGACATGACAGATCTAATGAAGAAGAAGAAAGATGGGCCCTCCAGGGCCATGCTCAGGTCAATCCTACTCTCGGTACTCCATGTCTAGGACCTATGGGCCTCGAGACATGATCTCCTAGTTATCCCATGAAATCATGGATAACAGGTACCATTTGGACCAGTACACATGGGGAGATGATCAGTTCGGACCTCCATGGAGATGAAGAGCCCACCAGATGGATGTTGAGACCCCATCAGGGGGCAGAGACATGACAGAGGTTGATTAGAGACTCTGCACCGGAGAAGAAGAGGATGTTCCACCAAAGGCATCCTGACACAACTGGACCTAGGGGGATTGACCCATTTTCAGTGGGACGTTGGCTCTAGATGGACTAGGACGTTATCATGAGCATGTTGGCAAATAGACAGGGCAGTTGGCATGTGTGGTAGCTTGGAGGAGCCCAAAAAGGGCTAACGTCTTGCTTCAGGAGGTTGCACTTGCCTTGATAAGGGATAACGTCACCCTAGAAAGGGGTGATGTCTTACCTTTTTTCTTGATTAGGGTTTAGATTTGAAAATTTAATGTAAAAACAGTATGATTTGATATTATGGCCTTGTCGGCCTTTTTTCCTGACCTAAAATGTAAATTTAGGTCAAGGTTTTGTATAAATGAGGGATTTTTACTCTCATTTTATCATCATCACTCATTCACTCCATAAGGAGGTCTAAAATTTGAACCCTATCTTGGGTATTTGGTTGATTAAGTGAGGCGCACTTGTTGAAGGAAGACATTTTTGGCATTCTATGGTGTTTCTCTTGAAGGAAGGTGTTACAACTAGGGTTTGCATGGTTATTTCTTGGTGAATTGTAAGTATTTTTCTGCAAAACTTCTTGATTGAATGGTTGTAGTTTAATTTCTTGCATATGTTTATGAATATTGTTGAATCAAAACCCTAGGGGACAAGCACACAAGTAGGTCATTGTCTCATGTCCCCTGATAGAGAAATATTTAGCCATTGTTGAGGAAAGAAAGAGCCTAGCCATAGCTACACTCCTATTTCCTCTTCCTCTTTGCTAGCCGTACTATTTTGAAGCCAAGAAGAGTGAGACGTCCCTAGCCTAGGTTTACTACACTAGGGTCGTACTCTTTCTAGGGTTTGCTAAAAGGCCTCGCTGTAGAAACACCTTATCTCATCAAACCCTCTTGTTTTGGTTATATACTTTATTCTTGAGCTAGCCATTTTGCCAGGAAGGAGGAGAGAGCACGAGGCCTTGTTGTAGAAACACTGGACTGAGCCTCTCTCCCCTAGGGTTTTGATTTTGAGGCCTTGTCTTAGCAACACCTCAAAAATCTTCCCTCTAGTCCTTGAAATCTTTGCCATCCTTCAACTCTTGCATCCTTCACTTTTGACTCCATTAAACCCTAAGGCACTGATCTAAAGTCATCTAATGTTGAAGTGAAACATTGATCACAACACTCTCAAAACTCTTTGAATTTCAAACCCTAGCTACTCTAACCCTAGTTGTTGATGTCATCATTGGTTATTTCATCTTTAATGTAGCAACGTTTTGTTTTAAGAGCAATTGAATGATGGTTTAAGCATTAATTGAATAAGGTGTTGATTGGTTACATTGAATGCTACATTGTTCTAATATTTATTGGTGAAGTGTTATAACTTTTCATTGATGTTGATAAACATTGACTTCGTCAACATTTATTGCCATATTGCTTATATACTTATCAGATAGTCTTATGAAGTACTAACCCATTGAATAGCTTGCACATATCAGTTTGTTGTTGCTTTGTTCCAGGCAGGTACACTTCTTTGGGGGTTTTATTTCATTATTGGCCTTTGGCCAAACTATCTGTTTGGGTGGTGACTTGTGAAGGGGGAAACCTTATCTTGGTCTTATTAGCCTCCTGCCTGTTCAAAACCCCAGGTCACCGGGGATGTCTCCCCTAGGCCTAACCTCCCTAAAGAGAAAGAACCATCCCATTGTGGTGACATTGGGTGGGATTGGTTCATGTTACGCCGATTTGGCCTTCTATCTTATAGCCTTTTATCCTAGCTACAAATTGTGCTATAACAGGTATATACCCAGAAAATTACATGTGCAAATGTGTTTGGTTTCCTCTTGTGCTTCCATTGATTTATTTCTATAAATAGTTAAAAATCAATCATGTTTTTTATTCAGTAAATCTCCTTAATAAGTTTATTACAGCAAGGGTTTTCTAGGAAATAAATTGTCAGGTGTTGGGTTTGAAATTTAACAAGGCTAGCCATCGACCAGTTAGAGAGACCGCCAACCGCCCAACAGTCACCAAACAAGGTTGCAGAGTTTCCCAGCAGCCACCAAACAAGGCCGCAAAGTTGCCTAGCAATAGATCACAGGAGCCATAGGGCTGAGACAATCGTCGAGTAGAGTTTCAGGCAGCCCTCGGCAGTGGGAAAAGTTTCAAGTAGCCCCCAGGCGACGAGTGTTATATTTTTCTTATTTACAAAGCATTAGAGTTACTATTGTTCTTTTTCTTCATTGCCATTATCATATATATATCATGTACTAAGCAGTAGCAACATAAACAAGAGACAAAAAGAACACAAGAGATTTATCCTTGGAAAACCCCAAATGGGGGAAAAACCCAACAACCTTTCTTAGATAGATTTCGTTCACAAAGCAAGTCCAAATAGATAAACCCTAGCTCAAAGTCTAGCTCAACCAAAAATATCACCACATCTGCAGCAAAAACATAATGCCAAGATAGCACACCACTACCAAGAGTATCGCACAAGAGAGATACCAGAAAGACTAAACAAGAAGAAACTATGTCACTGCAGCAGCTGCGTCACCTTCTCCAAACTTGCACCATGCTTCTATGTAGATGAGAGAGTGTGAGTGAGTAAAAAAATGAGCCAAGGATCCTCCTATTTATAGTCTTCCTGACCACTTTATTGGGCCATTTTTTCCTCTGTAAAGGTGCCACTTCAATATTCTTTATTCTTCTGGGTCGACTTCTCTTCTAAGGTATTTTCACATATGTCCAATGGATCTCTTGCTTCTGGAATCTTCTTCGCATCTAAGAAAGGTCATCTAGGAGGGAAAGTTCCTACCGCAGCTACCAAACAACAACACTCCCCCTTAGCTAAGGAGGTATCTTTCACGATGTCTTCATCTAGTAGTCCACTAACTACTTTGCAATCAGTTGGTAGCATTCTGCTACTACAATGCCATTGGTAGCTCGAATCATCTGTCACGGTCTCTACAATCAAGTAGCACACAGCTACTTCCAATTTGAATTGGTAGTCTCCACAACTACTACAATGAAATCCAGTAGAACATGACTGTATCGATCCATAGTAGTACATAACTACTATCCAGTGGTACTCCAAGTAGCACACATCTACTATCCAGAGACACAATGTCTCTCTCCTGCAATTAATCGATAGCTACATAAGCTACCACCATGCAGTCCAATGGTCTCTATGATTATGCAACAATCAACTAGTAGCACACAGCTACTACCATGCCATCAGCCATAATCATAGTCTGCAATCCTCATGACTATGCAGCAATCATCTAGTAGCACACAGCTACTACAATGCCATTATCCATAGTCATGGCCTCTATAACTATGCATCAATCAACTAGTAACACACAACTACTACAATTGCATCAACCATAGTCATAGTCTCTACAACTATGCAGCAATCATCTAGTAGCACAGAGCTACTACAATGCCATCATCAATAGTCATAGTCAATGTCTCTATAACTATGCAACAATAAGCAAGTAGCACACAGCTGCTACAATGTCATCGGCCATATTTATAGTCTCATCCAATAGAATGAAGCTACTCCCATAGTCATCACAACTATGTGCATGGTGTTTCTTATCTCATTAGGTCTAATAGTGCATTACCCCCTGAGTCACCTCATGTGACTAATCTAGGGAACCCTTGGCCAAATGGGTTAGCCGACATGAGAAGAAAACAACACACCTCCCTCTCAACAAAGGTGGACATTTTTTATCACACCAAACTTGTCTCTGGAGAACCTCGAGTATTTTTCACTCCTAGTCAAACCAGCATGACTAATAGGAGAAAGACTATGCCTTGTCCATTCACCACTAGCCAAGTCAGCATGACTAATCTTGTGAGTCAATGTATCATTCTCCCTTGGTCAAATCAGCGTGACCAATCTAGGAGAATGTCTACCTGATGATATTCATTTCTCCATCGCCTTGGACAGAAGCTTGGTGAGTATGTACACAATCTGCTCATCTATGGATGTGTACTGAAGCTCTATAGCTCCTCTCTGCACCATGTCTCGGATGTGATGGTATTTGATCTCTAGATCAAATATTCTTGCAAGCAACTTCCGAAGCCACACTGCTTCACAGCTTGCCACACTAGCTGTGATATACTCTACCTTTGTTGTACTGAGTGCTACTCATGTCTGCTTCATGCTCAACCATGAGATCATACTTGATCCCAAACTGATGCAGCATCTGGAAGTACTCTTCCAATCCACTACACTCCTTGCCCAGTCAAAGTCTGTATATCCCTGTAGCTTCACATCTTCATCCGGGACATATCTCAATCCATATCCAATCATACCACATAGGTACCTCAACATATATTTTTCTTCCATCCAATGTGCATGTCTAAGTTCAACCATGTACTCAGTCAAGGCATTCATTGCAAAGCATATGTCCGGCCTAGTTATTTTTTATTGTAGCTTCATGAGACATCCTCCAGATTGTTCTCCTCTAGACTGAGTTGAGACATCTATGAGAGAGAGCACAAGTGTTGGGTGTTCCCATGTGATGGGTGTGCGTCAGACTCTAGACTGAGTTGTGATGACGTGTGGTCTCTTGTATACTCCTCTGGACTAAGTTGAGATGACTTGAGATGGTCTCCTACCTTGTACTCCTATGGACCGAGTTGAGTCAGCTTGATATGGTCGCATGTCTTGTAATCCTATGGACTTAGTTGAGTCGACTTGAGATGGTTCTCTAGATGGTACTCATGTGGACTCAGTTGAGTTAATCCACTGAGTGTGACATCCTTGTGGGTGAGCATAGGTGGACATGTCCCTAGTGGCTGAGCACTAGAGGATGAGAGAGATCCTTGCTATATTGTCTAAGAGTAAGATTTGTTGTAACCCTAATTATGTTGTGAAGAGTACAAGTAGGCCCCACCATGTGAAAGATAATTAATATTGTGTAAAGATTAATTATATTTTTGAGTTATAGAAGTCGACCCTATTATGCCAATAGAAACACCTTTTGTTGTGTCAAGGTTTTGTATAAATAAGAGTGGATCCCCATTGTGGATCACACTCACTCACTTGTCATCTCATAATTTCAGCAAGCACTTGTACGACTGAAGTGTGCACCTCTCTTGGGCGCAAGTTTCAAGGTTGTAAAGCACCCTCTTGTGTGCATCTAGGGTTTATGGTGTGGGGGATCTTCTCTTGAGAATATAGCAAACGATTTTTGGGTTTTTCCCTTAATTGAGAAGGGTTTTCCCAGGATACTTCTTGTGTTCTTGTGCATGGTTATTCTTCTTGTGATCTTGGTTACTGCAGCACTTGTGTATGGTATTGTTGCACTTTTTATGGTTCAAGTACATGCTAAATTGAAATAAACTACATGTGCATGAGCTAAGAATTAAAATTCAACATGGTATCAGAGAAGAGTTCCTGAAGATACCATTGCATAAGCCCTCCAACACCTTTCCAAGCCAGTCGTCACCTCCTTGCTGCAACTACAAAAACGGCTCCCCTTATTTTGCTAGTTTTTTCACTTTACACTGAAACGTTGAGGCTAATTTTTGCATAAGAGTGTATGGCCTCCTTCAGCGCACCTCCAAAGACTCTCAGATTCAAAATTAGAGAAGTTTTGATTTTTGGCCCTAGGGTTTCTAGGGTTTCTACAGAATTTTGGTTCTATGGTTTCTGCAGCTCCTTGAAAGATTTTTTCATCTCACCGGTGTTCTTATGACTTTCCAAGGCTTATTGTTGGCATTCATAAGCCCAACGAAACCTAAGGTTGGTAGCCTAACCTAGACGTTAGGGTTTGTGGAAGAATCTACAAACCATGAGGAACAGACCTTTGGTGGAAGATAGGCTTGATGGATCAAGCAACTTCAATTCCTAGAAATCAAGACTACAGATTAGCCTGGAAGAGGATGGCCTATTAAGTTTGATAGAAAAGACTACTAGAATCATAAAACGATGAAGAGAAGGTTGATTAGAAGTCAAATGATGAGAGCTTGAAGATAGTTGATGTGAGAAGTACATTGCAAATTTCAAGAGTAATCATTGGCGTGACTTTTTGAGTGTGTGTTATAAGTGCACCTTATTTAAGCTCTAGTGGATATCGAGAATACTAGACTTGCATCCCTTGTCACTATGAGACTAGATTTATAGCTAGTGATGTGCAAGGCTTCAAGCACTTGTCACTATGAGACTAGACATGCAACTAGTGATGTGCAAGGAAAGCAACATTAGCCACCTCAAAAGAAGTCAAGGAATGCAAGCAAGAACGACGAAGAGTTCTTCTCTATCTCAATTTTCTCAGGAGGACCTAAAGAAAGATTGAGCATGATTGTAGACTAAGGTAATTTTGTACTACTTTCCTTATTTAATCATTACTCTGTAGTAGCTTTCATTCTAATAATGAAGGGTATTATCCCTGGTGTGGGAGCCCTTATGACTTGGACCATTATCCTTGGTACGAGAGTCCAAATTTTCTTGGTTGGTTATTATCCTAGTACAGGAGGCCATTTTGATTGTTATTCTGACGGGAGGTCATATTGGTTATTATCCTAGTATGGAAGGATAGCATAGTATTGTAGAGACAGTAGAGGACCTAAGAATACAAGGGGTGTCTCCAGGTTAGAAACACAAGAAAAGGTTGATGTCCTCCAAGATAGATGTTTATCCTTAAAAACATCATAGGGAGTCACTTGACTCAAAGGGATTCAAACTATTTTGAGAAGAAGGAAAATATAGTATCTTCTCCCCCTTTCAGCAGTTCAGAGCGAGACAGTTGTTAATCCAGTTGATCCTATAGCTCCAGCTGATGATTCCCAAAGTACATTGCAATAGGCCAGAAAATGATTGCATGGGCTTGAAAGACTCTGCAGGAAGCAATGGGACATGCAATTCCTTGTGATACATTCCTAGAGAGCAAGAGACCACATAGATTTTCGAGCTATGTTCATCTATGAGCCACATAATTGATTTTGAACCTTCTTGTTATGAAGAAGCAGCAGGCCAACAGGTTTGGCAAGATGCCATGATCGAAGAGTATCAGTCCATCATGAAGAATGTTGTGTGGGATATTGTTTCGAGACCAGAAGGGAAGTCTATGGTGACTTCCAAGTGGATCTATAAGATCAAACATGGAGTGGATGGAAGTTTCGATAAATACAAAGCGAGATTTGTGGCTAGAGGATTCTCTCATGTAGAGGGAATAGATTATGAGGAAACATTTTCTCTTTTTTCCTGATACACTTCCATCCGTACGATTATTTCCCTAGCTGTATCCATGGGTTGGAGACTACATCAGATGGATGTAAAGACAACCTTTCTCAATGGTGTGATTGAGGAAGAAGCTTACGTCGAGCAGCCACATGGATTCGTGACACATGAGAAGGAGTCTCATGTATGCAGGTTGTAGAAATCCCTGTATAAACTAAAGCAGGAACCTTCTGCGTGGTATCAGAAGATTGATGGATACTTGATGAGTTTGGGCTTTAGCAAGAGTGTTGTTGATCCTAACCTATACTACCACATTTTTGGTGATGAGTGCCTGATTTTGGTCCTGTATGTTGATGACTTATTTCTCACTGGTTCAGAAAGTCTTATTGTTGATTACAAGCGTGCATTGACTTTTGAATTCGAGATGAAGAACCTTGGTATGATGCACTACTTCTTGGGACTAGAAGTATGGCAGAGGACTAATGAGATTTTCTTGAGTCAAGGAAAATATACAGTCGAGATATTGAAGAAATTCGGGATGACAGACTGCAGATCCATGCCTACACCGATGGTGATTTGAAGAAGATGAACGAGGCTTCTTTTGAGTCAGATGAGATTGATCCATATCTTTACAGACAGCTGATTGGATCATTGATGTATCTGGTTAACACCAGACCTAATATATCCTATGCAGTGAGAGTACTCAGTCAATTTATGAGTCAGATGAGACAGACACACTCGATAGCATCGAAACATGTGTTGAGATATCTACGAGGCACAGTTGGTTATAACCTGAAATATGCCTATGGTGTAGACATGAGATTGCAGGGATATGCCGATGCAGAATGGGCGGAGAGCGCAATTGACCGGAAGCGCACATATGATTGTTGTTTTACCTTGGGATCTGCCATGGTTTTCTGATGCAGCACGAAACAGATCTTTATGGCTTTGAGTATTGTTATCGCACAATTCGTACTTGTCCCAAAATCCCAAGGAAATTGGGTACTAAATTGACACAACTGGGAATAACCTATCATTGTCACCTTAATAGGAGATCCCTTTCTATTTAGGAGTATGTTTAAGCTGCCCCAGGGGAGACGCCCCCGATGACCTAGGGGGTTTGAGAAGGCTAAGGAAAATAGTCACAAGGAAACCCTTCTCCTCTCACAGATCACTCTAATTAGAGGTTTCTTTTATGTCTTAAGGATGAAGCAAATGAATAATATTGTGTACCTACCCAAAAAAAAACAACAAGGAAAACGGGGCACTTTCCAAGTACCAGATGATTGTTAGTAATTCATAAGACAATAAACCTTCGTAAAATAAGATAGTTAATTATGAATTTGCAGCCATGCATCAGTTTATAACAGCAATTAATATTTTATAATAGCCACAAGATTCAAGCCTTGAAATTGCTTGAAAAAAACAATAAAAAGGTGACTTTGACTAGGCAAATTGATAGTAAATTGTCACAAGCAAAGTTGGCAATGTTTAGCTAGCTTTTAATGTCACTTTTGCAGAGATTTTTCCGTAGTTAGATGGCTGTAGCTATCTTTTGCAACAGAAGCAAGTTTAAATGGTCAAAAGTGCAAGAAAACCACACACAAAATTAGCACTTACCTAGTAGATTCACTAGCAATTGTCACAATTAAATTTTAATTGGTTCTAATGTGAGTTATGTACGTAAATGTGCCAAATTAATGTATGTTTAGATGGTTGTAGAAATGTTTTGCTACAGCAGAAAATTAGCTTAGGAGTTAATCTAATTTAGGGTTAGAAAAAGTTAGTAAAGAGTTCAAGGATAAGAGTGTAAGTGTTTGTTTTCTCAATCACCACTTGTAAGAGGTAGTCTAGTGCCTTTCTAGGATAAATGGAGTCACTAATGGCAGCAACAAATTCTTAAAGGAAAGATAAAAAATTATAATAATATGTTAAGGGATGGAGAGGACAAGAGAGGTGTTGGTATCCCAAGGCCTCAAAAATCATTCTCCAAGAGAAAATTGCTAGAAAGTAACAAGGGTTATGCCCTAGCGATTTTCTCTTTCCTTGTTATCAAAATGTAATAAATTATGCGATTGGAAATGGAAGTAGGGTTACTAGAGTGATAAAATGGTAGGGCTCTAGTATCTACTTCAATTTAGGTGTCTTTCAAGATATGTTAACACATGGAAGATTATAGGGAAAAAGATCATAACACATGTCATTCCCCAAGGGTTTCAAGCTAGCAATTTCATAATCTTAGACATGAAACAAGTAAAAAATAATCATAGCATTCATTCACAATAAAGAAATGCAGAATTTCCACTTACTTCACCAAGAATAATCTAGCAAATCACCCTAGTTGAAGATCCTCCATAAGAAAACAGCCAAAATGCACCAAAAATTGCCTCCTTCAAAAAGTGCACACCACTAGTTTCAGCCAATAACACTTAAGGGAGGCCGAACTTCAGACCTCTACTTGAGTGATGAGTGAATGATGATAAAATACAAGAGATTTATCTCTTATTTATACAATGACAGTGACCTTTAATTTTCTTTTAGGTCCAAAAAGGCTGACATGGCCAGTTTACATCAAAAATCCAATTTTACATAAAATTAACAATTTAAAACCCTAATTTTTCTTTAGGGATGATGTCATGCCCCTCTTAGGGTGACGTTAGGCCCCATCATAGAAATCTAGGCCTCAAAAGTGAAACGTTAGGCCTCAAAAGGCCACAAAACCTGCCACACGTGCCAACCAAGCCGTCATCATGCCAAAACCCTAAATGGATGACGTCAAGGTTCAATATTGTGACGTCAGGGGCCTTCAAGGGCCAACGTCATGGTGTAAGGGAAAGACCCCCCTGGGTCTAGGCTTTTCAGAGTGTCTCAGAGGAAACATTCTTCTTCTTTCCTGGTGCCATCCTCTGGTGTCTCTCTACCCCTAGTTGGGGTCACAACATCCATCTAGTGGACTCTTAGCCCCATGGAGGTCTGAGCTAATCATCTCCCCATATGTACCTGTCCACTAGGCATGGTCCTACAACAAAAACAAGTACGCCATCCATGGGCTCATAAGTCACAGGGATCATAGAAATGTCAATCACATCCAATAATCAAATTACCCAAACATGTGC
>SNQJ01S0121169.1:346-11242 GCA_010110895.2 Picea sitchensis
AAAAAAAAAAAAAAAAAAAAAAAACCACCTTTTTCAATTATCAGATTTACAATAAAGACACAAATCATTTAAAAAGGAATACAATAAAAATATTATTAATTACCAAAAAAAAATAAAACAACAAATCTCATCAACTATTATTGAAGAAAATCTAAAATTATTTAAAAATATATTTTAAGAAAATTAAACACACATATAAACGATAAAAAAACATCTATTTAAATGCTTATTACATTTAAAAAAAATCTATTTATATTTAGATGTTTGTTACATTTACAATGAAATAAAAGTATCACTTGGAATGTTGGAAAAGTGAGTAACAATTATACAATAAAACAAAAAATCAAATTTATAATAAAAACAAAACCTACTTGCAAAAGAAATAAATATAGCCAAATCAAATTTATAATAAAAACAAAAAATACCGTAAAAGTAAATATTCATTACAAAACGACGGATACTCTCGTCTTTTCAACAAAAATAAAAAACATAGGTAAAAAACCCTTAACATCAATTACAAAACTGTACAAAACAGTAAAATTAAAAAATAGCAAAACAACTTACAACCAAAAAAACCTAGGCAAAACAACTTACAACTGTCCAAGAAAAAGGTACAAAAACAAAGTCAGAAAGAAAACCACGGTGTCCAATGGTTAAGGATCTATAGGAGAATTCAGACCATCCAATCTCCGGGCCGTTCCAACGCATAATTTTTCCATCTCTCGTCCCTGTTTAGGGACGCCTCCCTTGAAGATCAAAGGCCAGGCACTCATGACCAGCGAGTTCGTTCACAAACTTGACATCCGTTCTGCTTGTCATATCCAAACTGGAGCTCCGACCAAGCGTCCAGTTGCTCTAGAGAATAGAGTATTGAAGCAATTTCTAGCATTCACTTGTTTCTTGGTAGATAAAAGGTAAATGAATACTCCGAAGAAAAAAATAAAGTGGGATGTGGGAGATGGGTCGGGCTCCTTGAACTATGGCTTCTTTATCCTAACCCTAATTTATCAGTCTCTCTATGTTCTATTGGCGATAAAGTGCGAGCCCCATAACATAGAAAAACCAGGATGATAGGGCCAACTTCAGTAGAAAAGTGTGACTGTGTGTAGAGATGGGTGTGTTATTTCGAAGCATAAGCATCTACAATAAATATATATATATATATGAAAACACTGCTATAAAGATGCAGACAACATCAATTATTTTCACAAAATCTTGTAATTTAACATTAATACACATATATCTGCATACAAATAGATGCAAGCATTGCTATAAAGATCAAAGAAACATCAATTACTTGTAACAGGGAAAGCAGATGATATAAATCAAAATGTAACATGGAAATTAAGGAAAATACCTTGCAAGGGGCAGTTTGAGATGATCCTCTTCCATCTGTAGGAAAAATTCAACCACTCGATGGTGCTGTTGAAAACCCTTGCCGTTGAGATAAAGAGGGAAACTTACATATTGAATAAATATCTGGATGCAAAGACAAAATATGCTACCGATATCTTCGGACAGAAGTTGGGGGAGGACGGTGCTATTGCAATGCCAAAATCACTAAGGTATTGCACCTTTTGCCTCTCCTTGGTATAGCCAGATTGAATTGACGAATGAAGCAGAGAAGCGTGTGCAAATTGTTCCAGGACAGAATGTACTGCCTTCGAATGAATTTTTTTTTTGAAGTATTTTGGGAGAAACTACGGAGGAGAATCATGTGAGATATAATAAAGAACAAATGGAAGAAAAAAACAAGAAAATGATACATCCGTTGAGCATGGACAGGATTATGAATATTGTGTACAATCCCGACCAAAGATCCTTCATCGGCCCTGCAAAACCTACAATATGCAATGCCATGGTAGTTGAATGAAAGTAATGAGGAGAACCTACTTTTGTAAGAGCTCTACAGAAGCAAAAATCAAACTAGGAAGAGGTGCCTCTCATTGTGAGGCGATGAGAGACTCTGAGATCAGGAGTTTAGATGCCGAAAGGTATTTCAATATTAAAGAAAGGAAACGAACCATCATGTTATGCACCAACTTTCAGTTACTATCCCAATTGCCTACGTCTCCTTCATCGGATTCACATTGAGCTGGTGGCCGCACCTATGGTCTTCCTCCTGATAACAATTATATTCATGCCAAATGAAATAGCCGTTTTGTGTAACGGATAGTTTTTAATTTCACAATGAATAGGGTGCTTTTTTGCAACGGATAGTTTTTGTAAGGATTATATTCATGCCAAATAAAGCTGTATTTTTGTGTAACGTGTAGTTTTTAATTTCACATATAAAGATGAGCATGGTGTTTTTTTAGCAACGGATAGTTTTTGTAATGTATAAAAAGAGACCATAATTCAGCCATAGTTTTTGTAATGTATAAAAAGAGACAAGAATTCAGCCATAAGATATTTTATGTTTTTTCTTTTTTGGCCTTTTTTATACAACGGATAGTTTTTACATTCCTATCTTACACTAACCGAACCCAACCTAATCTAATCATTTGGTACATGAAAAAAGTGTTGCATTTATATATATAAAAAAAAAAAAAAGTTAACATTAGTCACGTTGTGATGGAAGAATATGATTACGGGATTTATGGTTTTGGTGAGTATGTATGGAGAAGTAGACAAGTATTCATAGCTAGTAACATAAGTAGAAAAGTTTAAAGAGCTTCATTTTTTTTCCAAGGGACTTTAATATCACTTTGATATATTCATTTTATACAGATTCTCAAATCTAAATAATTTTAAAATTAATTAAAACTTTTTAAAATAAAATTTTTACAATGATGTACTTGTTTTTAAAAACATTAGAAAAAAAACACATTTAATTCATTTCATTATATATATATTTTTTTTATACCATGAAAAACAAGAACCACATTTATATTATTTTATTACAAATTACTTTTGTTGTTATTACTATTATGAAAAACTAAATCTATTAATTCATCAATTGTTTTTTTTTTGTGGTATTCTACCTATTCTAAGTTTTTGTTTCTTTTATTATATATATATATTTTTCAATTTTGCTTGAAATCTGGCTAGAATTTGTTAGATTTGCATATTTTATTGAATACTTCTATATAATATGAGTGCTCCAAGTCTAACTATTCTAAGTTTTTGTTTTTTTTGTTATATATATTTTTTTCAATTTTTCTTGAAATCTCGCTAGAATTTGTTAGATTTTCATATTTGAATGGATTTGTTAGATTTTCATATTTGAATGGATACTTCTATATAATCTGAGTACTCCAAGTGTTTTTCAACGGGTTGAATCTATTTATGGATTCAAAAATGCAATTTAAATAACATAAACTTGTGATTTGGTACAAATTTATGTCACCTAATTCGGATCAAAAAGACAATTTCGGTCAAAAAGAAAAAAATATTTTTATCCTTTCCACTTTAAATGTGTTTTTTAAAGTATCACGTGTTAGTTGGGTAGGTGTCATCACTTTCCCCACCTTAGGTTATAGTACAAATCTTTATCTTAACACTATCACTATGTAACTATTTTTCTCTAACAAACCTTTGGTTATACATACTCTTAGTGAGGATCATATAAAACTACTTAAAAAGTGGTTTTTTATCAATCACTTTCACCAATATTTAAAGTAAAAATAGGCTAATTCTTTGATATGATTTGAACCTCACAACAAGGAGAACATACAACAAGGAGAACATTAGTGGAAAGATAGAATTTTAACCAAAAACAACAAAAATATCTCATAGAAAAAATGGTTTACTTTATTCATTATCATCAATAGCCTTATTTAAGATTACAATGCGTCCATACAATGTTAAACACAATTCAATGCTTGAGAGAAAAATAATTAAATACTAAAGCACATACCCTAAACGTTGGCAATGTGGAAATACATGCTGAGACATCAAGAAAAATTTTCTTAACTAACTATTGGGAACGATGAAACACTGCCCTATAAGCTAGGAACTATTGAGTAAAGGATAGAGGGGTTAGGAATTACTATGTAGATGCTAAGAGGTACATCCTCTATAGGGAGAATTCCCTCACTATTCATATCAATTATCTTAGTTTAGTTCAAGACCATCCCCTCTAATATTCCAGATATAAAATAGTATGCAGAACATAAATATTTTAGCTAGAAATGACACAACAACAATGATATAACCAGAACAATACCAGAATAAAACCAGAAAGAGCACCTTGATTAATGATAGCAATGTTCACTTTCCTCTTCTAGGGGCAAACCTCTAGCAGAGCAGATCTCTATTACAATAATATCCAAGACAAAACTTCCCATACACTCTACTCCTATTTATACTCAATCTACCTATCCAAAAGAACAATATAGAGGAAGATCCTTCTACTTCTATTAGGTCTTCTTGCATTTGACTTATTCTTCCTTATTGCTAGGCCTTATTAATATTGGCGTTTATTACATAGAAATATATTATTCTACCTACGTGAGGGATTAGGGAGGTTAGGTCCCTAACATGTCCCCCCCCTTAAAAGCAACCTTGTCCTCAAGGCTTGATATGAGGAAATTGTTGCAGAATGGTAGTTGGTTCCCAAGTGGCATTTGCTGGAGTTGTATCTTTCCACTAGAATAACAATTCCTTGACGGTGCGATGATGCAGACAATGTTCACATTGGTCCAAAAAATTTTGTGGCTACAACGAGATGGAGCCTTCTTCATCCAACTCGGGAAGGATGGTTTGAGTTTTTCACTTAGTTCCAATCACCTTCTTTAAGCATGAGACATGAAAAAAAAGATGGAGCTTAGAATGACTAGGAAAAGTTAACTGATAGGCCACATATCCCACATGCTTGAGAACGACATAAGGACCATAAAATTTGTGGGCCATTTATTGACAATGGTCAGCCTTGAGGGACGTTTTCTTATAAGGTTGCAGTCGAAGAAACACATGGTATCCTTCAACAAATTGATGTTCAGAGTGACCTTGATCTTCCTGTTTCTTCATGCGATTATGGGCCATGACCAAATTCTCTTTGAGGGTACGGAGAATACCCTCTCAAACTCCAAGATTTTGGCAAATCGCCCCTAGCAGGTATGAGAGAAATGAAGGTGGATTTTTTCCATATACTGCTTCAAAAGGAGGCATGCGGGTAGATTTATGGTAAGAAGTGTTGTACCACCATTCAACGAGTGGTAACCATTGATCCCATTGATTTTTCCTTTTCAATTAAAAACACTTAAAATATTTTCCAAACACTTGTTGATGACTTCAGTTTGATCATCATTGTGGGGATGATAAGTTGTGATGAGATGCAATGGGGTTCCATTCTTGCAAAACATTGTTAGTGAAAGTGGGGTCGCGATCATAAAAAATAGAATGAGGCATGCCATGAAGCTTGAAGACATGATCCTTGAAAATTTGAGCCATAGTGGAGGCAGTAAATGGGTGTTGAAGAGCACATAAATGAACATAGTTGGAAAGAAAATCAACGACCACCATGATGATTGATTTATTTCCCAATTTAGGTAAGCCCACATTAAAATCCATAGAGATATCACTCCAAATAGCAGGTGGAATCGAAAGAGGTTGTAGTGTGCCATGAGCTTTGACTATTTCACCCTTGTTGCGTTGAAAAACATCACATTCTAGCACAAAATTGTGAATGTCTTGTTTCATACCATCCCAGAAAAAAAAAAGAACGTTTGACCTGTTCATAGGCTTTGGTAAACCCTGATTCCCTAGTTATGGGTGTAGCATGAAGCTCATAAAGTACCATGGATTTAAGTTGTGACTGTTTACTTAAATACAAATGGCCTTTGTATTAAATCTCATAATTGTGCCAAGAGTACCCTTGGGAAACTAGAGAATTAACCTAGAATTATTAGATCAGATGCAAAATTTTGGGATCTTGTAGCCATTCCTAGGGAACAACTTGGAGCTAATCTGATACAATGAAGGAGAGGGAAAAAAGGCACCCATCGTCTTCATATTTTCTTGAAAGTGCATCAACAACCACATTGTCTTTTCCTTTCACATAAATGATCTCATAATCATATCCACAGAGCTTAGCCACCCATTTTTGTTGCTCCGGTGAGGAAGGACGTTGTTCCATAAAATACTTGAGGCTTTAATGATTTGTCTTAATTTGGAAGAACTACCCCAATAGATAAGGTTTCCAAAGATCCACTGGATGCAGAATAACCAACATTTCCTTTTCATAGATTAATTGGCCCAAATTCCACTCTGAAAATTGTTTTTTGGTAAAGGCCAAAGGTCAACCATCTTGCATAAGGATTTCTCAACTTCCTCTCCTTGAAGCATCACATTCCAGGACAAAGGTCTTTGTGAAATCAAGAAGGGTGAGGACTGGAGTGGTGCACATGGTCTCCTTCAAGGTTTGAAAGGACTCATCAGCTGTGAGAGTCCAAGTGAAATAAATATTTTTAAGGAGAGCAGTGAGAGGTGTCATAATATTTCCATCATTCTTAGAAAACTTGCAATAATAGTTTGTTAAACCCAGAAATACATGCAATCTTTTGAGAGTCTTTGGGCACGACCAATCCTGCATAGCTTCAATCTTTTTAGGATCCACCCTGACACTTGCCTTACCAACAATATGACCCAAGCACTCGAGTTTTGAGGCGCCAAAAGAACATTTAGATTGTTTGAGGAAACATTGGTGTTGAGAGAGTAGATGTAGAACTTGATCCACATGAGCAAGATGGGTTGTCCAGGTTTTACTATAGATGAGGATATCATCAAATAAAACTAAAACAAAATGATGAAGAAAAGGATGGAAGATGTGATTCATGAGGATTTGAAAAGTTGAGAGAGCATTACACAAGCCAAAGGGCATGACCAAAAACTCATAGTGGCCCTGATGAGTTTGAAATGAAGTCTTAGGAATGTCTTCCTCGTTCATACATATCCAGTGGTAGCCATAACGAAGATCAAGTTTAGTAAAGAACTCGGCACCACTCAATTCATCCAAGAGATCATCAATGACAAGAATGGGAAATTTGTCTTTGATGGTGATTTTTTTGAGGGCATGGATGTTAGGACACATGCAACAAGAGCCTTATTTATTAAGTACCATGAMAATAATATAATAATAGGGGCTYGTACTAGGACGGATAACACCTACGGTGAGCAATTCTTGAAGAATTTTCTCAATTTCATTTTTCTGGGAAAAGGGATGATGATAGGGACTAACATTGGGAGGAAGGTTGTCTSGGAAAAGGGGAATGGAATGATCATGAACACCATGGAAAGGAGGAATTCCCTGGGGAGTGGTAAAAGAAACGTGGTGTTTGGAGAGGATGGATTGGAGGCCCTGCGACACAAACAATGTCTGAGTGGTGTGAATGGAATGGAGTTGTGCAATAATGCCATAATGACCTTTTTTGAGGATATTTTCCATGCGATGGGAACTAATGATCTCCAGGGAGCCGACAATGATTCCTTGAAACTTATATTGTTGTCCCTCATGGTGGAATTTCATGGTTAATTCTTTAAAATCCATGAGTATGGGGCCCATATTCTTTATCCATTATGCACCCAACACAATGTCACAACCACCCATGTTGATAGAAAACATATGATATTTTGTGTGCTACTTACTAATTTGGAGACACACATTTTCACAATGCCCCCCACATTTCATGGACCTTCTATTAGCAATCATGATTTGAAAATTATTGATTGCACAGATATAACAATTAGTTTCTTGGGAAATGCAGCAATGATTAAAATTATGGGTTCTTCCATTATCAACAAGGATGATTAACTTATGATTCTTAATGTAACCAATTATATTGAGGGTTTTGGGAGCAGCGAACCAAGTGAGAGAATTAAGGGAAATGACCGGTTCAACTTCAGGAGGGTCGGAGGGTGGGGTCATATCAGTGGGTTCAGGTGACTCGGCCATGCGAGGGGATTCAACATTGTCTTCTAAAACATCCTCACATAAAAATATTTTGTTTCTTACACTTGTGCCTAAGAAAATATTTTTCATCACAATTATAACAAAGGCCTTTGAGTTGGCATTTAGCCATTTCTTCCCTTGTCAATTTCTAGATCTTTAGTGGAGTGGAAGGAGGAGTGTGAGTGACTAGTTTAGGGAGAAGAAAAAAGGAGGTTTTCTTATATTGAGAAGAGAACCCATTGTGCTTCCTTATATCTTTTAGTGGAAATAGGAGGTAGTAACATTTACCGATTCTTGAGTGGAAATAGGTGGTAGTAACAATGGATTTTATCATAGGACTATCTAGGATGGTGAAAAAACATGATGATATCATGGTTTTGGTTGAAAAACTCAGAAATTATTATCACTTTCTTCCTTTAAAATCCACACACACTATTCGACATTGCAGAAATTTTTATGAGGGAAATTGTCACGTTACACACGATGCCTATAACAATTATATCAATCAAATATTCATAATTTACATCAATTTTTTGGAAAATACTGTTTGAAGGATGGAATACACAATTAAAATTCAACATTTCTTATAATACAAAAAACATATGGGTAGATAGAGAGAAGAAATTTGAAACTAGAAGACATGCTTCACATGTGTGTTAGGAATAAACCAACTAAGTGGGAGGATTGTTTTCACTTGGTAAAGTTTTCTTATAACAATGTAWAATCGATCATATTGAAAACGATTCCATTTGAGGCTCTCTATGGTAGAATATGCAATACTCCAATGAGTTGGGATAATCCAATGAACATAATCATGCTTGGACTAGAAATGCTTAACAAAATGGAACAAGAGATTATCAATATTAAACAAAACTTGAAGACAACTCAAGACAGATAAAAATATTATGCAAACTATAACATAATTCATAAATAGTTTGTATCTAGAGAACAGGTTTATATTGAATTTAAACCATGAAATATTTCCTTGAAACATATGCATCACTTTCTTCAAACGATCTATTATCCTCTCTAGAGTAAAAACTCTTCTTCTTAGTATACTTTCCTCTTTTGTATCTATAATATTTTCTTCTATTGTTATGTTATTCTTTGACATTGTTACCCTCATCATCATTGTCTTCCCTTTTTTCATATTTACATTAGCATCAAACTTCCCTACTCTACCACAATTAAAACATATGAAGTGTATCTTACCTTTGTGTTTTTGAGTTCCTCTTTTTATCTTGCTCACAAATTGTGTTTCTTCTATATCTTATTAATGGATAGAGAAATCAAATAATTTGTGTCCTTTGGTGTTCTTTGGTTCTTTGAAAGTTTCTTCCTTCCATGATGGATTTTCCTTTTCTGTCCTCATCTCATATGCAATGAGAATCCCATGCATCTCATCTACTGTTAGTTTCTCAAGATCTTTCATTTATTCAATGGCACAGACTTTGGCATCAAATATTAAGTGGAGATACCTAATCACTTTTTCCACAACCACTAATTCTTCAACGTCCTCAAAAAGTCATTTGATGGTGTTGACAATTTCATCCACTCGGAGAATATAGGATACAACATTTTATTCATATTTCATTTTCAAACTCTTGAACTATCTTCTACGAGTTTGTAGCTTTGCCTTATTCACCTTGTCACCACCTTCATATATGTTTTGAAGTTTTTCCCATATATATTTTGTTGATTTACAATGCATCCCCTTGAAAATTTATGATTATGATAGACCACTCAATATAAAATTCAGGGCTTTTGCATTATATTCACTAGGATTCTTCCTGGTCGCATTTGTTGGTGGATTTATTGGGGATGTATAACCATTCACAATTGATTACCAACTATAAAACAAAAGAGCCATTAGATAAGTCTACATCCTTTTACTCTAGAATTCATAGTTTGTTCAATCAAATAATATACACTTGTTTGTGAAGAAACCTTCTTGACTAGCCACGTGTGCTGCTGAGATCTACCTTTCAATTGTTATATTGTTTCTGAAGGAACATGCTTTGATACCAATTGTTAAAATTATTCTTATACTGAGAGGGGGGTGAATCGGTATAAGATACTTATTATTTTATTTAACCATTCATGAATCATTCATTAACTCGGAAAAAATAATCACGTATAAACTCAAATAACAATGCACAAAGTTTAACATGAAAACCCAATCGGGAGAAAACCATAAAACTTATATTTATAAATTTATGTAGGAACGAAGATATTGTTACAAATATTTTAGGAACCAACCTACTGGAGATACCAATATAATTAATTGGGAACCAACTAAGAAAGATGTAATCACCAACCTAGTAGAGATAACAATCTCCTCGATTGAGCACCAACCCAGTAGCACCTATAGGAACCAACCTACTATTACAATATTTGTGGGCACTAACCTACTCGAGACACCAATATCCTTAATTGGGAACTAAATCAACAAGATGTAGAAACCAGCCTACTCGAGACAACAATATCCTCAACCAAGCACCAACCGAGTTGTAATATCCCCAAAAATAATTAATTATTAAAGTTTGTATGCACTTATGAATTTATTTCCATTTTTGGAAAATATGTTTTTGGAAAATTATTTCCATTTATGCCAATTATGAATTTAGAATTTGATTATTTGTAATTAATTATTATGACTGTTGGGAAAAGATTTTATTTTCCCAACCAACTCTTTGACTATGACACTTGTAAGAGAAAAATATTTTTTTATATTAATTACTGAGGGACAAATGGAAGAACCAGGTTGAAATTAGTTGAATGTGAATCCATGAGTGGGAAACAAGCTTGAAATACCTCAGGGATGAATTTTATAAGTGGAAAATGAGGAATTTGGCCATTGGCAGCCCCTGAAAATGAGGGATTTGTAGATCTGCAAAAATTCCCAAGGGCGAAAAGACCTAGACACTAGATGTTTTTGCATATACAACATATGGGAGAAGGCAGGACATTGTTTAGTATGTTGGGGAAAGGATATCACTTGTTGT
>SNQJ01S0121170.1:27082-38774 GCA_010110895.2 Picea sitchensis
GTTTTACTGCTAGTTGTCTTAGGAATTATAAAGTATGCATACCATTGTTATGAATACCATGGTATTGAAATGGTATGGATACCAAGGTATTGCAATGTTATGCATACCATTTATAGGTTATTTTTAGGGTTTTAGTTGTCTTAAGGTTTTGGTGGTAGTTGTGTTAGGGATTCTCACGTATGGCATACCATTGCATGCTATGGTATTGCAATGGTATGCATACCATGGTATCGCAATGGTATGCATACCATTTATAGGTTATTTTTAGGTTTTTAGTTGTCTTAGGGTTTTAGTGGTAGTTTACTTAGGGATTCTCAAGTATGCATACCATTGGTATTGCAATGGCATGCATGCCATGGTATTGCAATGGTATGAATACCATAGTATTGCAATGTTATGCATATGATTTAATACCATGGTAAATGTAAATGTAATCCCACACAAATATCAATGAAATGATAGTATATCTGTAATGTAAATGTAAATGTAATCACATGCAAATATTAATGAAAAACACATCACTGTAGAAAACCAACCATGTAAAAGAGTATGGGGGACTAAACTCCACTAGTTAGGGAAAGGGGGATAAAAGTTAATGATAAGGGGATAAGCTAGGGAGATTAAGCCAAAAAGGAATTTTATATTAATATTCCTTAAAGTATAAAGCATGGATAACTATTTTATCCTATGTTATAAGGATGGGGACAAGTGGGCCAAAGTATTTCTCAACATGACAAGTGTCAAGTTGGGAACATGAATACATATAGTGTGGACTTAGTTCTTTTTCCATCATTCCATTATCATGGACTCACTCATTCAGTTGTCCTCTGTGCCTTCCCATCACTATACCTGTACCCATACCTGTACATGTACCTTTACCTGGTTAGATTAGGAGTTGGACTAAAGAAGTAGGTTGTCAGGATTATGGGATATTAAAGAGGTGGTTTTTCAAGCCAATGAGAAATTATGTCTAGGTGAGAGAATTGTTGGGAATTCATTACCCGAAGGTGAGAAACTAAAACTATAGGTCTCTGATACTTCCTATCCGGCCTGATGTTGAAGCCCCGGAAAGGAAGTGGGGCAACCAAGGGAATGTTGACCAAAGAAGGGGAACACTTCCTGGGGTGGGACAAGCATGTGGGGAATGAGGGATTGTAGGCTGCTAGTTCGAGTTGGCACTTGTGATAGAGTTTATCCTATTGTTTGAGATACATCATCCTATTTAGGTATTACTTTATCTGGGTGGATTTTAGTTCCAGCTCGGGGTTGACCCACTGCTGAGAGTTTTGAGTAGTGTGGTCTAAGGTTGGGAGGAATGTGGAAGGTTTTCATGGAGTTTGTGATAATTTTACCAAGATAAGTGTCAATTGTGTGTTAAATTACATGTTCCATTATTATGTATGCATTTATTTTTATGGTTTTTTTCTTTGAGTGTTGCATGCATATTTTTATTATTATTCTACATGAATATGGGAATTTGCAACATTTCTATATGTTTTAATTTTGTATATAGTTAGAAATTTTATGTGGCATATCCCAGTTGGATGTTGGGGATGCTACAATATGGTATCAGAGGTCAAGTGATGCAGGAGCATCGCTCCATGCCAGCCAGCCAACCATCCAGCCACGTCAGCGCGCATTCATTTCAAAAGCTAAAGGGAGGCGCAACCTCATTTGAATTTGAATTGAATGTAATTAAATGCTTAGGCTGGTGAGCCATGGAAGCTGTGCCTTTGTGCAAGCGTTAGATAGGATCGAATTTAATGCTAGATTGGCCGAGATCTAGATCCAGGCACTGGACTAGACAACCCATTGAATGTAATTTATTAGATTAGGTGAACCTGGAGGGAAGCGCTCGATGAGCCCCTCAGGTAAAAGAGATTTTCATATCTCATTTTGAGTTAGTGAAGTTAGTTGAGGTAGGAGAAGAGCCGAGGAGAGCTCGAGAACACCATTGTAATTACAAGCATTTTCCATTGTTAATATAATCAGAAGCAGTTTTTCCTGCATGAGTTCTGTGTTATATGGATGCATGTATGTGTTCCCTATGTGTGTTGTGAATGTATGATTGTTGATGCATTCTGCAGGAGTGTGTTTGATTTCCAGAGTGAGGGCCTTTGAGGTTTCATGCCAGGAGGGCATGACAGAGCACTGCGGTCTCTGAACACTGGTGCACTTCTGAACACTGCGGGTTCAGACAAAGACGTGTTGCGGTACATAAGCAGGAGTCAACAACTCAGGAAGAAGACCTCAAGGTTGTTGAATACCTTGGAGGCAAGGCTGTGTAGCTGAGACATAGTTGCAGACAGAACTTTGCTGTAAGTTCTATAGATCTCTGCTAGGTGGGCATTGAGCGTAAGCACGAGGTGCTGAAGAAGAAATCTACTGAGAGTTGAAGAAGGAAACATAATCACTTAGGATTCTAGAAGAGCTCTGCCAAGTGGGCATCGAGCGGGTGCGCGAGTGCACAGAAGAGGAAGACAAAACTGTTGAGTGTTCTGTCTAAAAGAAGGAACTCTTCCAGGAGGGCGTTGAGAAAGTGTGCAAGTAGGCATAGCAGAGGAAAGAACTCTTTGAGTTCTGGAAGTCGGAGGAAAGGTCCACTGAGGGAACATTCACGGGGTTACTGAATACCCAGAATAACTCAATAAGAGGCTTGAGCAGAAGGATAGCCAGGAGGGCATCCAATTCATTCGCCATCCGAGGGAGAAGAAGGACAGAGACCCCTTAGGGGCCTGAATGATTATACAAGCTCAGGAGGGACAACACCGTGTGTGCGCAGAGGTTCTGCGAGGAGGGAAGACATCAAAATCCTTGAAGGAGCCGAGGATACAAGCTCAGAAGGAACAACGCTTTTACGCGCATCGACGAAGCTCAGAGCAAAGGAGTTCGCAAAGAGGAAAGGAGCAAAGGTCAAGACCTTTGAAATATTGAAATTCTCCTAAGTCTGGGAAGAAAACACACAGGAAGCTCAAGAGGAGCGACGTTAGCCGTCAGATCGATGGAGGGAAGAGATCTGGACCGTCGAAGAATTTACGTCCAGGAGGAAGCTCAAGAGGAGCCTACAGAAGGAAGAGACCGACAGTTGTCGAATCTCAAAGAGAAATCCCGTCATCTGTTGGATCTAGAGAAGCTGCGCAGGGGTTAAGCGCAGGGGTAGGTGTGCGAAGAAGTGATCTGGGCCATCAGATCTGAAGAAGAAATCCCGTCAGCCGTCGGATTGGACAGGAGATGCACAGGGTTTAATAGTTGGGATATCGACCATCGGGAAATTAGAGTTCTCGAGGTCGTAAGAACTGGGACAGCGCAAGTCATGAAATCCCGATGGGATCTGGACCATCCGTTAGTGAGGACACATGGCGGAGATCGCATGAGAGTCAAGATATTGGCCATCGGGAAATCGGAGTTCTAGAGGTCATGAGAACCGGAGTTTCGAAAGTCTCAAAACCCCGAGAGTTAATCTGAGCCGTCCGTCTGAAGAGGGAGACGTGTCGCACGATCATCCGTATCAGAGGTCCGGGCACTAGGCATCGGGACTTGCAGGTCTCGAAACGTCGACAAGATCAGAACCATCCATCTGGAGACAGGTGTCAGTAGCGTGGGCAGAGTCGGGAATCGGCATATCGAAGTTCCTGAGGACAAGGAGCTTGAGACCTTTCGAGTCCCAAACCCCAGATTAAATCAGGACTGTTCGTATTAGAGGATGCGTGGCAGAGATCTGCGCCACCGGGGAAAGTCCTGACAGGGAGTAAGCCCATTGGTGATTGGAGTTCATCGAGAAATCGGGGATCCCGGTGACAAGTGATTCATACACATTGAAATCCTAATCGAGGAAACCCTGATCAGTGGAGAACAACTGTCAGCATAGCAGGCAGAAGGAGGAGTCGTAGTGGGAGACAGGTGCCAGCCTAACGGAGAATCGACGATCCACAGGTAAGTGTTTCATAACATTAGAACTCTCGTAGCCCCGACGGGTTGAGGCCGTGGTCTCAAGTTAGAAGTCATATGGTGCAAAGCCTATAGTCGGAGGGCTATCGAAAAAATAGACGCATCGCGATTCGGGAAATCGCGAGTCTTGGGAACATGGGTATTTCGACATCATAAACCCTGAAACCCCGATAGGAGGATTGATCATGGTCATGAGCAGTGGTCATATGAGTGGGAGCTGAACCGGTGGGCCAGTGCGTGAAGGAGCCATCGGGAATCAGAGATTCGCGAATCTGGAGGACTTGTGAATCATGACATCGCAAGTGCCGAAATCCCGATAGGGTGATATAAAGCTATGGTCTTATGAAATATGGTCATATGGACCAAAGAGTATAGCCATAGGGGCTAAGGCCAGGGAAGGAGTTGATCGCGAATCGGGGAATAGAGAGGATAGGAGTTCTCGACAGTGGGAACCACAAAACCCCGAACTCCGATAGAGAGTCGGGGAAAACAACGGTAAAGTGCCAAAGGCCATGGGGGAGTAACTCAAGGACCTGTGGATTGGGAAATTTGCACAGTGAATCCCGAGAGGGTCAAGGAGCCGCTTCGGCTCAACAGAGGGAAATTGAACAATCCTGTGAGCAGGAGGTCAGCTTAAGAGACCCTGCGGGTTGATAGGTTGGACCTCTTTGCATCAAGTGGTATCAGAGTGAGTTATTTTTTGTATATTTTAGGCAAGAGGAGAAAAGAGGAGGCAAAAGAAGACAGAGTTACTGAGGACTCTGTGAGGACTTATTTGCAAGTAGGCAGCAGTCCATAGACAGTCAGCAGGACTGTGAGAAGATGATGCTGGAACACTCAGGGATGCAGAGTGACAGCAATAGATCTGTCAGGGAGGCAAATAGATACAACAAGATGGCTAATGAAGGCCATAGAAAGAAGAGCAAGGCAGAAAGGCTTGCCGAATGGGATGAAGAAGAGACTCGAAATCTATATGAATTAAAAGCAGACATAGAGAAGCTGGAACTGCGGATGAGGTAGGATAAGAAAGAAAAGCTGAGTTGGGTATACGAATGGCCCATGAATATGCAAAAGGTGAAATGGCCAGTCAGGGAGCTGATGGTCAAAAGACAGTGCAGGCTGTTGAGAAAATGGTTGAGGTATACTGAAAACCTCAAGGCCACAGAAGAAAAGATGATTTGTCATTGTTGGCCAGAGACTGGAAAGAGTCTCGATGATTGGGATGATGAAGAAGATGAATTGGGATCGGCTGATGATCTCAAAGACTGCCAGGAGGGCAGAGAAAAAGAAATTCCAGATTGCCAAGAGGGAAACGAGTTGAGATCAGCTGAAGATCTCATGGAATGTCATGAGGACAACCAGGAAACTTTTAATTTCCAGCTGGGCAATGATAAGATATCGCTGAGGGATCTCGAAGACTGCCAGGAGGGCAGCGGAAGCATCGGAGACTGCCAGGAGGGCTGCAGAAGCATCGAAGACTGCCAGGTGGGAAGTGGAAGCGTATTGAACTGCCAGGTGGGTAGAGGTGAAAATTTGGAACCATCTGAAGGTATCATGGAGAGTTCAATTCAGCAAGGAGTGCTGATGAAGATGGTATCGGTTGATCTCATAATCTGCCAGGGAAGCAGCAGGGACATCCCATATTTCCATGTGGGCAGGGATGAGCAGATGAATTTGAATCAGCCAGAGGAGCTGACAGAGTAGATGAGACTGTTTGAGGGTCTCATAAATTCAGGGATGAATTTAAATCAGTAGATGCAGCTGACAGAGGAAGAAGATATGAGAGATCTTCTGATGATTGGGGGAATCGGGATATTCCTACCATGTGCCCAAGAGGAGGCAGAAATTAGTGTTGCAGATGGTGCAGTAGCAGAACAGTCTCAGCAGATGATGACTGTCAAGGAGGAATTGGAGCAGACTTTGGGAGCTGCCCGAGCAAAAGAAGAAGAGGGTGAGCATTCTGAGGAATGGCTCGATATTTTCAGCCAAGAAGCTGAAAAGCCTGCAACAGGGGAGGTTGCAGAAGCAGCAGCAGAAGAAGAAGCAGGAAACATTTGCTTTGCTGACCCGTGGGATCAATTTGAAGCCCTGGAGAAGAGGATAAAATTGTAGGGCATGCACATCCAACAGGTGAAGTTGGAAATGGATGAGGAAGGCGTGGGAGATCATGATGATCTGCCCAATGGCCAAATTTTTTTGCAGCTGAGGAGATTGAAACAACAAAACCAGTCATTGGAGCAGCTGGATGAAGTGATCAGTGAGATTAGGGAGCTGATGTTAAATTTAGTAGATACTGTCAGCAAGGAGAGGCTGAACAGGCAGAAGGAGACAGGAGAAGCAGTAATGCAGAAGCAACAGCAGCAGTAGGAAAATGGAGCAGATGGAAAGCTCCAAAGACTGGTTTGGGATCCAGGAGGATTTCTAACCCCTTAGAAGGGAAGCTCATGAGTAGGAGCTCATGATTTTTGCAGCTGTGGAGTATGATGCAGGAGCATCGCTCCATGCCAGCCAGCCAGCCATCCAGCCACGTCAGCGCACATGCATTTCAAAAGCTGAAGGGAGGTGCAGCCTCATTTGAATTTGAATTGAATGTAATTAAATGCTTAGGCTGGTGAGCCATGGAAGTCGTGCCTTTGTGCAGGCGTTATATAGGATCGACGTTAATGCTAGATTGGCTGAGATCTAGATCCAGGCGTTGGACTAGACAACCCATTGAATGTAATTTATTAGATTAGGTGAACCTGGAGGGAAGCGCTCGATGAGCCCCTCAGGTAAAAGAGATTTTCATATCTCATTTTGAGTTAGTGAAGTTAGTTGAAGTAGGAGAAGAGCCGAGGAGAGCTCGAGAACACCATTGTAATTACAGGCATTTTCTATTGTTAATATAATCAGAAGTAGTTTTTCCTGCATGAGTTCTGTGTTATATGGATGTCTGTATGTGTTCCCTATGTGTGTTGTGAATGTATGATTGTTGATGCATTCTACAGGAGTGTGTTTGATTTCCAGAGTGAGGGTCTTTGAGGTTTCATGCCAGGAGGGCGTGAAAGAGCACTGCGGTCTTTGAACACCGGTGCACTGAGGATGCACTTCTGAATACTGCAGGTTCAGACAAAGACGTGCTGCGGTACAGAAGCGGTAGTCAACAAATCAGGAAGAAGACCTCAAGGTTGTTGAATACCTTGGAGGCAAGGCTGTGTAGCTGAGACATAGTTGCAGACAGAACTTTGCTGTAAGTTATGTAGAGCTCTGCCAGGTGGGCATTGAGCGTAAGCACGAGGTGCTGAAGAAGAACTCTATTGAGAGTTGAAGAAGGAAACAAAATCACTTAGGATTCTGGAAGAGCTCTGCCAAGTGGGCATCGAGCGGGTGTGTGAGTGCACAGAAGAGGAAGACAGAACTGTTGAGTGTTCTGTGTAAGAGAAGGAACTCTGCCAGGAGGGCGTTGAGAAAGTGTGCAAGCAGGCACAACAGAGGAAAGAACTCTTTGAGTTCTGGAAGTCGGAGGAAAGGTCCATTGAGGGAACTTTCACGGGGTTACTGATTACCTAGAAGCACTCAATAAGAGGCTTGAGCAGAAGGATAGCCAGGAGGGAATCCAATTCATTCTTCATCCGAGGGAGAAGAAGGACAGAGACCCCTTAGGGGCCTGAGTGATTATACAAGCTCAGGAGGGACAACACCGTGTGTGCGCAGAGGTTGTGCGAGGAGGGAATACATCAAAATACTTGAAGGAGCCGAGGATACAAGCTCAGAAGGAACAACTCTTTTACGCACATCAGCGAAGCTCAGAGCGAAGGAGTTTGCAGACAGGAAAGGAGGAAAGGCTGAGACCTTTGAAAGATTGAAATTCTCCCAAGTCTGGGAAGAAAATGCGCAGGAAGCTCAGGAGGAGCGGCGTCAGCTGTCGGATCAGCGGAGGGAAGAGATCTGGATCGTTGAAGAATTTACGTCCAGTAGGAAGCTCAGGAGGAGCCTACAGAAGGAAGAGACCGACAGCCGTCGGATCTCAAAGAGAAATCCCATCATCCATTGGATCGGGAGAAGCTGCGCAGGGGTTAAGCACAGGGGTAGGCGTGCGAAGAAGTGATCTAGGCCATCAGATATGAAGCATAAATCCCATCAACCGTCGGATTGGACAGGAGTTGCACAGGGTTTAACAGTCGGGATATTGACCATCGGGAAATCAGAGTTCTCGAGGTCGTAAGAACTGGGACAGCGCAAGTCACAAAATCCCGACGGCATCTGGACCGTTCGTTAGCGAGGACACGTGGTGGAGATTGCACGAGAGTCGAGATATTGGCCCTTGGAAAATCAGAGTTCTTGAGGTCATGAGAACCGGAGTTTTGAAAGTCTCGAAACCCTGAGAGTTAATCTTAGTCGTCCATATGAAGAGGGACACGTGTCGTGCGATCGTCCGTATCGGAGGTCTGGGCACTAGGCATCGGGACTTGTAGGTCTCGAAACGCTGACAAGATCAGAACCGTCCATCTGGAGGACAGGTGTTAGCAGCCTGGGCAGAGTCGGGAATCAGCATATCGAAGTTCCTGAGGACAAGGAACTTGAGACCTTTCGAGTCCCAAACCCCAGAGGAAATCAGGACCATTCATATTAGAGGACACATGGCAGAGATCTGTGCCACCGAGGAAAGTCCCGACATGGAGTAAGCCCATCGGTGATTGGAGTTCATCAAGAAATCGGGGATCCTGGTGACAAGTGATTCATACACATTGAAATCCCGATCGAGGAAAACCCGATCAGTGGAGAACAACTGTCAGCATAGCAGGCAGAAGGAGGAGTCGTAGTGGGAGACAGGTGCCAGCCTGACTGAGAATCGATGACCCACTGGTAAGTGTTTCATAACATTAGAATTCCTGTAGCCCCGACGGGTTGAGGCTGTGGTCTCAGGTTATAAGTCATATGGTGCGAAGCCTATAGCCGGAGGGCTATCAGAGAAATAGACGCATCGCGATTTGGGAAATCACGAGTCTTGGGAACACAGGTATTTCGACATCATAAACCTCAAAACCTCAATAGGAGGATTGATCACAGTCATGAGCAGTGGTCATATGAGTGGGAGCTGAACCGATGGGCCAACGCATGAAGGAGCCATCAGGAATCGGAGATTCGCGAATCTGGAGGACTTTTGAATCATGACATCGCAAGTGCCGAAATCCTGATAGGGTGATATAAAGCTGCGGTCTTGTGAAATCTGGTCATATGGACCAAAGAGTATAGCTAGAGGGGCTAAGGCCAGGGAAGGAGCTGATCGCGAATCAAGGAATAGAGAGGATAGGAGTTCTCGACAACGGGAACCACGAAACCCCGAACTCTGATAGAGAGTCGGGGACAACCATGGTAAAGTGATGAAGGCCATGGGGGAGGAACTAAAGGACCTATGGATTGGGAAATTTGCACAGTGAATCCCGAGAGGGTCAAGGAGCCGCTTCGGCTCAACAGAGGGAAATTGAACGATCCTGCGAGCAGGAGGTCAGCTTAAGAGACCCTGCGGGTTGATAGGTTGGACCTCTTTGCATCATCAAGTTTTCAACACTAAGCCTGGATGGGCTGAGAAAGATGAATTCAAGTGAAATTTCATAGAGCATTGATTTCGAAGTGCCCAAAATTCAAGTTACAGTGCATCCATGGTAAAAGTCAGAGTCAATTACATAGAATTAGGGAAAAGCCCCAATTTTTGTTGTTAAAATCATGGGAAATTTGAGAAATTTTTCCAAGTTGTCAGATATTCTTAATTTAATATATGTTCTAGCAAATTTAAACTTGGAATTGGTCAATTTTGAAGTTACAAGGAAGCCATTATAGATGGAGTGAGATTAGTTGATTAAATTTCTCAATTCATGAATTGAGTTTGGGAAAAATTCATTCCAAGAATTTCAATCAACAATGATTTATTGTTGCAGAGGTTGAATTGGTGTTATCAAAGTGAAATTGAAAAAAATTGATAGTTGTAGAATGCCCATGGTGAAAATTGGGAAAGAATTGGCAAAACCCCCAATTTCTGCAGTGGAATTCACGAGAAATTGATGTGTAGAAAAATGAAGGTGTGCAGGTGTGCACACTAAAAATGTGTGGTGCACACTAGAAATATTGTGATCTGTGGAAAATAAGTCTGTACGGGTGTGTGCACTTAAATTTGACGTTGTGTAGTGCTTATTTGGTAATGCATGAAAAATAATGGTACACAGGTTTGCACACTTAACTTTGGCGTTCTGTGGTGTAGAGTTGGTAATGCATGAAAAGTAATGGTGCACGAGTGTGCACACTTAAATTTGAATCTAGGCGGTGCACAGTGGGTAATGAATGAAAAATAATGGTGTGCAGTTATGCACACTTCAAATTGGTGTTGCGTAGAGTAAAGCTAGTGAAGTGCGGAAAAATAATAGTGTGGGGATGTGCACACTAAATTTAGCATTATGCGGTATAGATTGGATGGTGCATGTGTAATAATGGCAGGCATGGTGTGAACACACATAAAATTTGTGTGCGTGGTGTGCGCATTGAGTATTGGTAGAGCACAAAGAACTTTTGTTGGTTCGGACAGAATGTTGGTATGTAGTGCATGCATGCTGGATATTCATGTCACACGATGGTTTAATTAATGGTGCACAATGAGTACTAGTGTGCAGTGGGAGCGCATTAAAATTTGGCATGGTGCAACATGTAGAGTGCAATGAGCATAGAATATTAGCATGTGACACAAAAAAAACCGTGTGCAACAGGTATTAGTGCATGAACCATAATTGTGCGTGGTAGACATTAGCGCGCAACAAAAAAGTAGTGTGCACGAGATATTGATATGACAAAGAAGTGATCCACATTGGTTAAAGGTGCGTGAATCATGTGCTACCTTATGGTGTGGCTGCACATGCTAAATATGAGTGTAAATTTTTAAATTTATGCATGCAAATTCATTTGGATGGTCTACAAGAAAAGAAAACCAATGATTTTCTGTGACATTTTATACTGTTTGAAGGTCATCTTTTTCAATGCATTTTTGAGTCCCTAAACAATGTTTTTAACTACTCAAAAACGAAGAGAACATAGTGTACCAAGGCACACTTTGTCTCTATATCTCAATGAAATATCCTAGAGAGGGATTGTTGGACATAGTGCCATTGATGTATTTTCATTGATGTCAACATTCGATGTGTTTGATGTGATGATAAGTTGGTACGAGGAATTGTCATTAATATTAACAATATAACAGTTATCATATAATGACTAATCTCAAATAGTTGGACGATATGCAAAGATAAAAGCTCAGGAGGTTTAGAAAATGAAGATCAAAGCTCAGAAGAGATGGTGTGGTGAATATTAGAATAATCGTTGGGTGATTAGTCAATGATCAAATCAATTCAATACCGTTGATGTGAAATCACTAGATCAATGACAGGGATGAATTGCAAAGAGAAAAAGAAGAATTAAATGACTTGTTGGTTACAATCTCGCAATCGGTCTAGATCGTCAGATCTCATAAACTCAAATATCAACAACTGTGGTTGATCCAACACATGAACAGATTAAGTCGGATTAAGTCATGATCGTTGGATGTGAAATTTCCAAATCTAGGGTAGAGATAGATTGTAGAGAGTGAAAGGAGAATTAAACATCATGCTATTTCCAAATCTACAATTATTCAGGACCGTCAGATTTTATAGCTTCAAATATCGGTGACTGTGGTTGACTCACCAATGGACACACAACTTCAATTTGCGAAGCTCAGGTG
>SNQJ01S0121171.1:0-12751 GCA_010110895.2 Picea sitchensis
CTTGGTCTTATTGTGATAATATATATTGATATCCAAATGGATATCACTTTCACTATCATAAAATATATTTACTTTGTCTTGCACTTTTCCAAACTCACCTAATAGACCCTTTAACCAAATTGTATGGCATGTATGTGAGACATCTATATATTCTTCCTCAATAGTGGATATAATTGCAACTATGATTTGAAGCAATTGATGGTGACCAATTTACTAGATTGGAAGTTGCGACCCATAATTCTTCCTACAACTTGGAATTACTGAGGATGCTCCTTGCTCTCTCTAGAAGTGTCGTGTTCATGTGTTTATCCATGTCATTTTGATCCGAAGTGTAAACCGTGGTTTTATTCCTTTCAATCCCATATTCATTTGAATAATTTTCAAATTCCAAAGATGAAAACTCTCCTCCATTGTATGGTCTTAAATACTTGGTTGACCTTCCAATAATCTTTCCAACCAAAACTCTAAATTGCCTAATTATTTTTTCCAAGGAAAAAAACTAGTAATTTTATTGAGATAAAAAAATTACATATCTAGATGCATATGGAATTCCTGTGACTGTAATTCCATTTTCCCCTTCAAAGCATGCATTAGATAAAGTTAACTATGATTTTAAATGCAATCAGACATGACCAATTTACTAGGATTTGGGAAAGCCGCTAATTCATAACAATCTTTCCTACAATCAACCTAGTTCACTGAGATGCCTTGCCTTCTCTAGAAGTGTCGGTTCATGTGTTATCCATGTCATTTTTGATCCTAAGTAAACTGTGGGAGCCTGGTTCCTTTCAATCCCATATTCATTTGAATAATTTTCAAATTCCAAAGATGAAAACTCTCCTCCATTGTATGGTCTTAAATACTTGGTTGACCTTCCAATAATCTTTCCAACCAAAACTCTAAATTGCCTAATTATTTTTTCCATGGAAAAACTAGTAATTATTGAGATAAAAAAATTACATATCTAGATGCATATGGAATTCCTGTGACTGTAATTCCATTTTCCCCTTCAAAGCATGCATTAGATAAAGTTGCAAAAAAGGATTTTCTTGCACCCTAGCAATGGGCACCATATTCACAAAATAGAATATACAATAATCAAGATATGAACATACCCTATCACAAAGTGTCTTATAATATGCATTATAGAACTGTAAAAAAAAAAAAAAAAAAAACTCTATATGCTAATCAACTAGATAAAATTCCACCACTAGTAAAAATCCTTGTGTTAGTTCTGAAACTGAGTCAAAAAAACATGCATAGAGATGCACATTTAAAAACGAGGTGAAAATAACTTTAATTAGATTTGGAGCCAATATGTGAGAAGAAAGTAAGTGAGCCCATCTTGGGTACTTTCATATATTTTCCATGATCATCGATCCATTTCCATGCCAATATTGGAGAATCGTTTGGCCCCTACATTCTGCTCCTTCTATACATGAGTGAAAGAGAGATGATTGAAATAATTGACGGATCTCTTAATTTTTTGAAAACTTGGGATAATGGAGTAATTTTGTAAAGAAGAAACTCATGTCATCCAGATGATGGTCAGAAGAGAGTCTCCATAAATATGAATCTTTGAAATTCCTCTCTATATTGCAAGATGTAAGGTGAGTTTAAGAGACATCAGTTCACTAAATTTATTGATTGCTTGACCCAGACTAGTTGAGAAGGAAAATAAAACATTATTTGAGAATTATATTATTCCTCCATACTCCCCCCATTGAAGGATAATGTTGAGCTACACCATCAAAGAAATCCCAAGGTCAATCCTTTACAATTATTCTAGGCAACCTAGGGGATTTATGGATAGGCTACTTTTGTAAAAAGGATAAAAGGATAGTGAAGCTTTGCACCCATTACTGATGAATTGTTGGGATTCTTCAAAAATTTCATAGTTACATGCTAGCCATATTCCTTAGGCTACGATCAAAGGAAGGCCTTTGAAGCCTTTGGATATTGGGTTTGTGAGCCAAAATTTAGAGCCTTCTCAATAGTGGGTCCTTCCCAAGTGATGGTAAGGAATGTTGACATCTTTATTTCATCCTAGAGATATTTCGAAAAATAATGGTCCATTATGAGGCATTGGTTAGATTATTCATCGAATTTACAAAGACATCATCTTCCTGGGCTGATGAAGTTCATACACTAAAATTGGTCCCAAGTGATCCAGTGGATTTTGGTGGCCACCCACCCATTCCAAGTGGCTCCTCGTGTCCATTTTTGTTCAAAACATCCTTTTGTAATTCCTTTTAATTGTGGGTTATACACTTTTGGAGTTGTATGACACCCCACACATTCTCTAGGTGGATATGAGTGGCCTCTCTCCTAATCCACCGCTCATTCGTATGTTTCTATAAAGAGCAAATCCATTGTACTTTCGTGGTTTTTTGGGGGTCAGAACGCTATTTTTGGTTCGCCACAATCAAACTGTAGATGGATAGAGTTTGATGCAAAAATGTGGTATCTATCTGGAATTTTCCAATCCGCTATTACGCGTTTAAAATGGAGGTCGTATGCAAATTTTATGACCATGGGAAGTTGAGGCACCAAATTACACCAACTTCACCCATAGGGCCCACATGACTTTTGGTGTTTCACGCCTAGGGTTAGGGTTTTGATGTCTGTGGTTTCGCATTCATGAGTAATATGAAAATGGACTATGGAGCCTCATTTAATCCATTTTTATTTATTCATGTAGCACCCACATTCCTTCTTAGAGATATTACCACCATCTCGAAAGCAAGTTTTAGTTCCCAGAGTTTTGCCGCTTCATCCTATTTCATTATTTAATGTAAGATATTGTTCACTGGATTGTGTTATCTTTCCCATCTCTGTTTATTGTAAGCCCGGCCTATTAATTAGTTCATTCCTCCTCTTTAATCGGGATTAGTGGTATAAGAGCTGCCTTGTCTTCTACTTATTTTTCTTGTGCATGTCCTTGACAAGATCTCTGTACAAGAAGTTGGGACTTGAACCAATCAAGCCATTCCCAGATCGGTCGTGGTTGGAGGTCGACAACAACCCATGGGAGATGAAAGAAAGATGATGGAGCAGAGATCCTATTAAAATGCTTTGACCTGGGCCCCTCTCGCGACCATAAAGGGGAATGAAAAGATGGGATAATTCGGGCGATCCTTCCGACAGCTGCCCATGGGATTTAACAAGTAGGCCATGAAACCCCTTCAAGGTACGGTAAATTTTGATATTTGTTATTTGCTGACCGATAGATGATGATGTAGATAAATGGTTGAATCAGCCAAGGATATTATTTTTGGTCCAGGAATTTTTCGGAGCAGGTAACCACTTTTTCATTCCTCAAGGTCATTTCCCATGTTAAAGATTGGTGGGATAATTTACTCCGAGCAGGGCCATGGAGGAATCTCGCACTTTATGGTGGCCCCTACATGGGATTCCTCTTCCGAGATGTCATTAAAGAACACTACTACATTGTTGGAAGCTATGAGGACTTTAGTACACCAAATGGACCACCGTACGCCAAGAAAGGGACCAGACAGTACTAAACTTCACCAATATTTTCCATACTTACGACCAAATTGGGAACAAAGATTCTAAGCATCATCCGGTACTCCAACACGCGGTTGTTTGCATAAATACATTTAAACATAAATGGAATTCCTTTGGAAGACGCTTCATTAAAACGTAATTATAGATATGTTTACCAAGATCGAGGATACGCATATTAAAGGACGAGTTTGATCCAAACCCTCATACACCAAGTAGGAAAGAAACCCGAACCTGCTATAGCAAGGGACCAAGTCAATATGGTCGCTTTGTAGACAATCCATCCAATCCATAAATACAAGAAGGGCAACGAAGATCAAGAAGGAAACACAAAATGGTGTGAGTAGCATAAAATTCCTTGCACAACACCAACTAATGTTGCTCCAAGTAGTCCCTCATTGTTGAGCTGAAGGATTCTGAGTCACGGGATGATTATGATTCTGAGTCAAACTGCATGAGGGAAGAGTATTATCGATGTTGAACCCAATGTCACGGTCACTAGCACTAAAGTCCAGCCAAGTGAATCAAAAGAACTAGAGGAAGTGGAACTGCCTCTAAGTATACAAGGGGCTCTATTCATTCTAATGGTTTATACTCCAGAGTCATAAGAACTTGATCTTAGTAGAGGTCCTCAAGCAATTGGACCTTCCAATAACACCGCACCCACAACCATACACTGCATCGCCTCAGTTTCATCAATGAAGAGATCACCATGTCAGCCAGAATAGTGTCAAGTCACCTAATGCATATCAATCCTTCAGCATGAGATACTATGATATTTTCCCTTGAAGTCATATAGGGATGTTCTTTTTAGGAAAATATTTTGGTGCAAGTACAAGTGTTGTATGAGTCTAGACTCAGAGTGTTACATACTTTTGGGTATACAATTGTATAGATCCTGTAGGTGGCACCCCGCCACTGTTTTTTTAATCTTTTCTAAGAAATGCATTAAGGTCATTTCATAGAACGGAAGTTTGTCTTGTTACACCATGCTCTCACAAGTAGCAGAGTCTCGCCAATATCCGTGGGCTCCTACACAATGATTCTCTTTCCAAGATAAGAAAGTATACCATGGATGAATACAGAAATATGATTCTCTCCTCACTCACAAGTGGGCAATCACACACTTCCAAGTCAAGCATCCAATCAATATAACCCGATGCACCTCTACCTAATGGGCCAGCCTATCAGCGCTCACTGATGGAGAATGACAAAATTAAGAATCACATCTAAGAGATTCTTCAAAAGGGGAACATCAAACTCATATCCTCTCCTTGCGTATTCTCTGACACCGGTGCAAAAGAAGGATGGGACTTGGAAAATATGCATTGATTACAAAGCCTTAAACAAAATCACACTCAAGAACCACTACCCCATTCCCACGATTGATGACCTTATTAACCACATCAATGGGGAAAAGTTCTTAGCAACATTTACCCTCTAATTAAGCACTACTGTGTTCTCATCAAACTTAACTGGATGTCTATAAGACAACCTTTCAACTCTGCCCTCAACATGTTTTATTCACAACACTTGAAATGATGATGACCACAGAACTTCCACCAAATTCCCTTTACATCTCTACTTCAACAAACAGAGCACATGTTCCATATTCAACAGTGTTTTGAGTACTGAGGTAACACAAGATTTTATGTTAACTTGAAAATTCTTGGCATGGACATGGTCCAATACCTAGGCTACATTGTTGATGAGCATGGGAAACATGTTGATCCCTCTAATATCCAAGTCATTCGTGAATCACCATCCCCAACCACACCGAATCGAAAGCTTTGAATACTGGATAGCTAATTCTATCGATGGTTTGTGTTGGGATTCCCATATTGCATGGGTGCTCACCCAAGTGACCAAGAGAGGTGTTAGGGCCAATTTGCAGTGGTGGAAGGAGAAACAATGAGAATTAGATGATACAGTCATCTCTTGTGATCATCTCCAGTAATCTCATTTCCCGATCTATAATAACTATTCGAGATTGAGACTAATGCATCTAACTATGATGGGTGCAGTTCTCATGATGGGCATCTTGTGAATACCATAGACACTCTCTCGACATCATATGGAAATAATTCTAACCTATGACAAGGAAATATATTCCATTGTATGCTTCACCGCCAATGGAAACATTACATCTGGGAAAGAGATGATCATACACACTTCTATCACAAGCCCCTCAGCTCATACAGACATAGAAATTACGTAATGACACCACCAAAAGGGTCCACCTCCACCAGAAAATTCATCTCAACATCAAGTATGACACATGTATCTCCAATCATGTTGTTGACTTCCTTAAGAAGTCTCCTGTGGTTTCACTCCCACCACCGTATTCCCAAATTGCATAGAAGCACGTAGTGGCCCTAAATTTATCAGCAAGATCCGAAATCATCCACCACATATAAGATCTTAGGTATAGTCACTACCACTAATTTTCACATTCAAGACAAAATATTATGCCACCTAGTCCATCTTTGTGTTCCTAGCTAAGTGAGCACAAAGCCACTCTTGGGGAAGCCTAGTACCAGTGGGCAGGACATTTCAAGCATAGGAGGAAAATTCCCAGGTCATCTCGTAAACATTTTTATTGCCATGCAAAATTCGAGAAAGATGTCAGAAGTATATATCATATCTTGAACTACCTACTTCATTTCCAAGCCAACCATCAAGAAGTGAGGCTTATATTAACTCCTATTCCACTCCCCAGAAGTTGTGGGAATCCATCCTAATGGATTACATGTCTAGTTTTTCACCACCAAGCATGGAAATGACTATCTATTTTTGGGCGTTGACCAGTTTGAATATGTTATCCCCATAGCCCTAAGAAGAATTTCATGCTGGAATTTGTATCATTAAGATATTATTTGAATGAGTTTGGTCCATTTTGGATACCAGAGACCATCACTGACCATAGTCAGTTCCTCAACACCTTTTGGTCGAAGTCTGGTCTCGCTGGACACCAATTCAATAAAATCCGCTGGCTTCACCCCAAACCATGCATAAACTGAGGTCGCTAATCGGATGATTGTGCACGTCTTGTGCATGTACAATTCTAAACATCCCCATACATGGGATGAGAGTCTCCATATGTCCAACACAATTACAACATGGTTCTCCTATTCCACCCAACCATAGCCTATTTCGTGGGTCTGGCATTCCAACCCTTGGGACCTATTGATGTTTCACTTCCTCTTTTCACCGCATTGCATAGACTTTCCCTATCATCAGGAAGGCGATCAACAAAGCCACTAGATTCATCGAGAGGATTCAACACATCCGCCAACAAGTTTGGGATATTTTGCAGAATCCAATGCTAAGTACAAGTAGTGACAAGATCAACACAGACCACTGTGTTCACAAAAAAGTTTGGTTATTAATTCTGCGTAAGGAGTGTCTCATCGGTCTCACCGATGCTTCAATTCCACTTCAAGTTATGGGTTTTGTTAATCACCAAGGCCGTAGAAATTATTTTGAGCTCAATGACTCCACCCTTCCTTGGTATGCATCCATTATTCAATGTGGAACTCCTTCAACCACATTTTCCACCACTATTGGACACCTAAGTGAGATCATCAACTAACACTAACAGATATCAACCGACCAGATGGAAAATCATCCACCGACGATCATGGGACACAGACAAAATAATGGAACTCGCCAACAACAGATCCGACTTTATCGGGTTGTCAAAGAAAAACAGCTCCTACACCAAGTATTCAACGGGGGCCAAATCCAACAAAAAGTTTCACCCGATTGGGAACTAAACACAATGGAGACCATTTCTTCCTAAGGGCCTAGCTATTGATCCAGTGGATATTGGTGGCCCAATCTATTCTAACTAGCTCCTCATGTCCATTTGTGTTCATCACATCCTTTTGTACTATCTTATAATTATGAGTTCTACACTTTTAGATGTCCGGCCCCACACATTCTCCGTGTGGATACTGCATCTCTTAATAAAACTAAATTATTTTGTATGTTTTCATGTTAGAACATCTTGTTGTACTTTCAAGTTGTTTTGAGGCCCCAACATTTTTCATTTGACCTCCATACAATCAGGAAATAATGTTATAACCCTATAATTCATGATCATCCGTGACTGAAATTTTTTCACTGTAGAGTCACCCAGATATTTATCAGAACATTTTCAAGGAAAGGGGAAGAAAAGAAAATTCATGATTGTTGATGATAAGTGGTGTTTCCTAACCCCATGGTGATAGAAACATGGGAAAGATTGGGAAAACCCACATAATACACTTATCCAAAGTTTTCAAACATGATTTTACCATAGACCAAAGACAACACACAAAATGAACTAATCAGATGCTAAACCCATATCTATGGTCGACAAAGTTTTTTCCACACCCCTAATTCGCCCTAATCTTTAACAAGCTAAATAAGAATCAGAGATAACGGAAGGCATACATCCGAACGGGATGAAGTAACGAACTCTTTCCATCAATGACCGACATTGAATTCACCCCCAACTAGTCTGCTTTTTAACTAGTTGGGGGAGGGGTCCAATGGAAATGTTTTTCTTGCAGTTCTCTCTGATTTCTACGTGGCAAGAATCTATTGGTCCCAACTGCCATCACTTACCACTCATCATTTTCTAACATACCCCTGCCACCTCATGACATCATCCTCCTGCTATCCCGCCACCCATCCATCAATAATCAAACTTAGGATAAACAAAAAAGAACAATAAGTTAATTAGATTAAATAATAATGTTAATATAGTTAGAATAGGTTAAACTAGCTAATAACTAACTAGTTAATAATTAATTAATTATTAACTAGTTAATTAATTAATAATCAAGTTAAAAATCTGCTAGTAATTATGTTAGAGTTTGAATAATTAAAATACATAATAAAACAAATATAAGAATTAAAATATAAAATACAAAAAAACATATGTTATAAAACAAACAAAAACAAACATAAATAAGAAAACAAAAACTAAATAAAAGAAATAATAAAACATATAATTAAAAACACAAAGTAGAAAAAATACACTACCCTAAGTTTACCACCCATACATACATCATATCCCAAACAAATTAAATCAATGGATATAAAAAATTTCCGGACTCTCTCCATCCAAAGTTTAACTAGAGGGGGGGATTCGTAATGGTTGTATTCCACACACCCCTCGGACACTTGTAATATCCATTGTGCCATCGGACTACCCCCCACTTCTGTGAACTGCTTCACCACTCCCCCACCTCAGGGGGGGTCCAGAATACCACTCCCCCTCCAAAACCGCCCTCCCCTCAAAACTCAAAACCGCCATTCTTGACCAATGTTTTTCCGGAGACGAATCTGGGAAAATGAAGACATATTTTCAAAATCTGAGAGAGGTTTTTGCTTAGCACGGGCTGAAGAAAAACATCCTCTCTCATTTTTTTCACAGGTTCCATGAGAAGGGATAATCAAAGCTGTCTTTCAGCCCCATTTTTTGGATTTTTGATTTTTCTGTTACAGTCCCGATCTTCCGGGAGCTGTTACGACGAGATAGAGGTGAATTTAGAGAAACCAAAGGATGTTTTTGTCTATACCATGCCTATATATAATAATGTCCTTTTTTTTTTCCTAGGTGTCATAATTAAAGAGAAAAAGATGTCTGACTGGACCTCTTTTTCACAGAAATTCGGCCTGTCTTTCATGGAAGAGAGTTCTAGATTTTTGGGGATTCGTAGATATTTTTGGCCGAGGCGGTTAAAAACGACTTACACAACTTGTTGGGGGATCTCTCGTATTTATTTAGATGATTTTAATGTAATTGGTTGTTGATCTCAGGCCCAAGCAATCTAGGAGCACTGTAACTTCTATCAAGAGATTTTCCAGAAATATAAAGAAATGTTTCACAGGATTCTTGCATGTTAGCTATTGGTGCAGTTTTTCCCTCATCGTTGAATGTGTATCTGCCTTTGTTATCATTGTGTTGTCTATCTGATCTTTTTAAAAGGAGTTAAAGTTACAGGATTTATCTCTGCATACCCTATTTTCTGAGTTTAAAAAATCTAAATGTTTGTCTTCTGATGTTATAGTGAATAAATTCTTAAATGATTCCTTACTGTGATTGATAATATCACCTTTCTGTTAATCCATCGCTTATTACCAAAGAATACAATAGTTTCATTATCTTCCCTTTTGAAAAGACTTCTTATAAATTGTTCTTTGATCTCTATATTTATGAACAGACCCCATATCCCAATGGACCTCTTTTCTCTTGTTCCAGCCAATCGTTTAAAAAATCCAAACTCTGAACCCATTATCTAGCCTAATATATATTCAAACAAATCTATATCACACAGAGAGATCCCTCTCTGAGTCTTGGAGGGATATATCCAAGACTCAAAGTGGTTTTGATGTTTCCTCTGTGACTGCCTCCACAGCCTTGGAGAAATTACAAAGTGCTAATAGAATGGGGACCATACTAGGGAACCTTTCCCCAGTAGTACACTTCAAAACTCCCAATCTGATCACTGATGGTGGATAGTGACCAGAGACAAGAAGGTTGAGATCATTCACCTGGCAACTCCAATCATCTCTAGACAGTGTTAACTCAAAGACTCCACTAGAGGATAAACCTAAAGCATGGCCAAGCAGCCTAGAAAGACCAGGTACTCAAGCTCAAATTGCATTCAAGACATCTTTGGTTTTATATGTAATTATATTCTATCTTATTCTAAGCCTGATCAAAAGTATATTGCTGAAGTTTATATTGATCATCTGCAAATTGATGAGCCTCAAGAGATCAGATCCCCAATTGTAGATTATGTACATACTCATACACCTATGCACATCCCAGATGCACCTGTTGAAGTCCTAGTGAGACATAAGTCTCCATCTTTATCTCCTACTCTTGCTAAACCTTCAGATGGTTGTAAGCCTCTTGCTTCACCTCATGTACTTGTCAAAATCCTAGATAGATACAAACCCCTATATTTTCCTTCTATCCTCCATGACCTCCCTGCAAATTACACCAATAATATGCCCAAATTTGATGGAGAGGATGCCAATATTACTGCTAAAAAACACATCCAGAGGTTTGAAGATTTCCTTGACCTTTATGAGGTTGAAGATGATGATGCCTGCATCAGAATTTTTTCCCTATCATTGGGAGGTAAAGTCAAGAACTAGTTTAGAAATCTCCCAGTTGCGAGCATTAACAATTTCCATCAGTTTGTGCAAGTTTTTTTAGATCGATGGGTGATCATGAGAAATGTATTTCTCATCCTAAAAGAGTATGACCATTTGAAAAGACAGCCAGGAGAAACAGTACAAAAGTTTTCAGCGAGGTTCAATAAGGTATATCATGCAATGCCTGTTTATATAAGGCCACCCCCAAGATCAGCCCACTTGCATTTCCCAGATGCCTTCGATCCTGAGATGGCATTCCAATTAAGAGAAAGGAACACTACAACTCTCGAAGAAATGAAGAACATTGCAGTTGATGTGGAGACCAACTTGTTGATCAAAAGGTCAAAGGTAAAGAACAAAGAAAAGGAGCAGCTGAAATCTTCAGAAGCTAAACTAGACATTCTGGCCAGCACCATGGAAGAGATGATGCAGAAGATCAACAGGAAAGATGAGCTTTTTGTCCAAAGATATCATGTTCCATTGAACGTCACTGTTCCTAAACATTTTGTTGTTCATCCTTGGTACCATGGTTTGGAAAATGATTCTTTCATGATTCAATTCACAACATAGTCAAAGATAAAGTTCCATCTCAACTTGCAGAGGAACAACCAATTGATATGATGTGCATATTGGATGAAATTCTTACTTGGATAATATACCCAAGTGTTATCAGTATGATGATGATCATGAGGATGAAATAGATGTGGACTATTCAAAGAAAGTAGCAGCCTGTCGTTGGGAGGAAGAAGATCAGTTACAAATCATATATGACAATCAGCCTTTGTACAACAATCATGACAATGATGAGGAAAATGCAGAAAATCTCAGAGTAAGTGGAAACACTTTTCCCTTATGTTTCTCATCTTTTCAATTTCTGAAAAGAAACTCTAGGGTAGTTGTAAATAGTGAAGAAAGAAATTTCTCTGATCAATCAGTTGAAGATGCCATTAAGGATATGGAGGTTGTTCTAAACCCAGAATTACAACCCTTGACCTACTTTGATTTTCAAATTCCAGATGAAATCTTAAAGCATGAAACAGGTGATGAGTTGATTCATCTTGATTCACTGCCTCGGTGATTTAATTAATTTCAAATTTTGAGGGGAAATCTTGGTCAGATTCTAGTTGAAAGTCACAGTATAAGCCATGAAACACCAGTAGAGCCAATGCCACCATTAGCTAAAACATTTTATGACCCTATAGCGGATATTATGGATAATGTGTGATTTCAAAGTCAGTTTTCATTTACCCCCAATGATTTCAAAAATAGTTATGATATGGATATGATCAGACAGTCAGCTATAGGGGTGTGTTCAGTAGAAGCATCATTTCAGAACCCATTAGAAAAGTTGCAGCCATGTCAAGAAGTGCATGAGGATGAAAATAACATAACTACAACATCAAATCATGAAGTTGAGTTGGTTAAATTTTAATATCCAGTAATAGGTCAAGTTTATCTTGATCCAATGGCTATTTATATGGAGAAAGTTTTCATCATAGAGTCACAATGCATTCCCAGTTTTTCTATTATGTGTCATGTTTATCAAGCCCATTATGATTAATATTAGGATGGAAAGCATGTCATGATGCCTATGCAAGTTCTATTTCTGATATTGTTTGAAAACATTGAAAGAGTAGAGTTGTTAGGGAAGATGCTTGACTGGTTGCACTCGCATTATTGTATCATTTAGAAAGACGAAATTGTCAGTAGTGTAGGGTAGGTAGCAGTTTTTAATAAGCTCAGCATTCCGAGCATCTCTTCTTTCAGCAACGTTCATTTTAATTTGGTTTCATTTGCAAGATCAAAACAAGTACAGGTTGCAGAATAAGGTTTTGGGATCCACCCAATGGATAAACCATCGGTCGGCATGTTCAGAGGTCTATGGTTCTTGACACCTCCTGAAAGAAGCTGCCATCCCTAGGTGGAGCCACTGTTATAACCCTATAATTCATAGTATCATCTAGTGACTGGAAATTTTTTCACTCTGGGTGTATTTCGGCTTGAAAATAATATTTCATTTCTGCAAATTATTTTCAAGGAAAAGGAAAAGAAAAGAAAATTCATGATT